>JAMZAV010011668.1:0-18402 GCA_024449915.1 Sweltsa coloradensis | reverse complement strand
CAACTCTTCCCGTCCGGACCCTTTCAGATAGGTGCCGTGCATGTGCCAGTAATTAGCGAACCAGTGTATTCACATACACCATGCTGGCTCTATCAGCACTCTCCCCCTTCAGAATTCGAGTCATCTTTAATTGGCATCTTTCGTGTGCCGTAGCGCCGAAGAGAGTCGTCGAACGCCAAGGTCTCCGTCCCCAACGGGACGCTCTCACGACGCGCCGACGCATCCGCCGGTCCCTCGACTTTGCATAATCACCATCATCACCCCCTCTCCCTTTGCGTCAAGCAAGAAGACAAAAGAACGGAATGGACGATGACGTGGAAAATGTTGAGTAAACAGCAAATGCTGATTGGCTATATTACTATGTACTCATGTTCACTAGCATTAGAAGTAACAGGTATTTTCTTTGATTGGATCCAATTTAACTTCACTAGATACAACTTAAATTCACTTGTGTAACTTAAATTCATTTTCTTGCAATTATACATCCACTAAATTCAGTTTATCTTTGATTGAGACGGTGTATGCGCAACCTTGCTTCCCTAAGTTTCATTTATTCATAAGTGAGTAGACACTCAGTCTACCAGTAGGCGGTTCTTAATTGCATAGCCTAGGTACGAGTGAACGTGACCTGCGGAGACCTGACGCTATGGATCTTCGTCGGCGCGGCTCAACACTAGCACGCGCGGTAAGGCTGGTGTCCCACCCCCATCGGGTAGGACCCCAGGCAGTGCTGAGCCTGTGTTGCCATTGTGCCCATGTGTACATGTTCTGCTAGGGCTGTTTCCTATAATAAGATTCTCGTGAACCAGCTAGTTGGAGGGCAACCCAGTAGTTTCGCTACTCGCCGACCTAAAGTAATTATAAAATTAATTACGGGTATAGGACACCCTGGCGCAGGTCGCTTCTCCGGGCATAGAGTAGTAAGGCGTCTTCACCCGAAAGCTCGCCAGTCACAAGGTGAGGAGCTTAGTGGAGAAGGGTAAAGTCACCAAGTGGTGACCCAGTACGTGGGACAGTGGTGTCCTTGGTACTAGGCTACTTAGTGTAGGTCTGACTGAACACCAGGAAGACTTAGAGCCAGAAGATGAGTTGAATTATGCTTTAGAGGAGGAGCAAGAAGAACAGTTCTATGATTCGAAACAACCAATAAGTGACCGGCATGAAAAGATGAAGAGTTACACTGGGGACAATAAAACTACGAAAATTTTTAAAAATATCAAAATGATTATTGGAGATCTTTTTACTGCTGGCTCTAATGTATCAATGGCCTTTTGTATGGGAGAAGACCTCACAATGAGTAATGGAATTGGAGTCCAATTCAAAAATGCGTTTGGAAGGGTCGATGAACTGAGAGCTCAGAGTAAAGTCGTGGGACAAGTATCAGTACTTAAGGACAAATCAATGTATATTTATAGTCTTGTTTCAAAAAGAAGAACACAAAGAGACAAACCAAAACTCATTGACCTTTACAAATGCGTACAACAATGAAGAAACACTGCTTGCAACACGGGGTCACTAAACTTGGTATGCCAAAGATAGGATGTGGACTTGATGGACTGAAATGGAATCAGGTTAGGAGTTTGTTGGAGAACGTCTTCTCGAACACTTACATTGAAGTGTCCGTGTACAAGAAACAAAACTACAGGACGAAATCAAGTGAATTAAATAGATTCATTTTGAATACAGAATTGAAGACAGATTCTATATCTGAGGGAGTAGACATAAACCAGCCTCAAATGAAGATGAAGAAGATACGAGTCATTGGAGACTCACTAGTCAGGAATGCAGGACACATTCTTAAGAGTAGCGGTCACAAGGTGGATGGCTTCCCAGTATCGGGCGACCAACTACGGCGAGTTATGGAAAACAGCTTGAAATGTGAGGATGAAGATACGGTATATTGTAGGCCTACATGTTGGTACGAATAATGTCAAAGTTGAATGAAACATGACTATATGGTAAGTGATATGTGGAATGTCGCAGTAGGGACAAAACAGTTATTTCGAACAGCCAATTGGATTCTCTCCGGAATAATATATAGAGCGATGTTCTGAATACTGTTATAGATAGTTTCAATGATAATATTGAGTGGATAGCCCATGAACTAGGTGGTCAGTTTATTGATCCTAACTGGTGGATACGCGATGATTGTTCGGCCCAAGATGGACTGCATCTTAATAAAAAGGGTTCCGAAATAATGGCTGTACTATTTGAGAGGCTAGGGCTGGGACTGGAAAACATCAACTATGGAAGTAACTCAAAAAACTAAATACAGAGACAGATAGCCCAAATATACAAGGGCGTACTGAAGAAGTGATACAAGAGACAGCAATCATAAGCCTAGGACTAGAATGACTAAAGATTGTAATAGTTATTATATAATAGTTATCAATTGCCGCAGTATTTGTAACAAAGTTGAAAGTTTCAAGAGTTTACTGGAGGTTTATCAACCTTCAGTAGTAGTGGTAACTGAAACTTGGTTGGATGAGGGATTCCTCAACAGCGAGCTGTCAATTGATAATTACATTTTGCATAGAAGAGATAGAAATAGACATGGGGGAGGGATAATGATTGGACTCAAGAATGGAGTGGAAGGAATTGTTAAATGGGTAGATGACCAACATGAAATGATGGGCATGAGATTGCGATTAGATTAAATAATAATAATAAATTTTATTTAGAGTCTGCCCACTCAGTTATATAACTGATTTTCAGTGGGGGACTTTAAATCAAAGCGACCAAGCCAACCCTGCAGGCCCCGACGCAATCGACGAGTGAGCGATAACCAACCAAAGATCGATATTTTTAATAGGAAATATAGCAATCAGTGGTATGGACAGTGCGAACACCCGCGAATCAACGCCAGAATCAACAAGGCCGATTCAGAACAACTCTGAAATTTATTATGTGCTTCGTTGCTAGGACGGCTCCAAAGTCACCGTTTACAAACTCCTAAGATAAGAACTGATGGACTTAAGTCCAAATCAGAAGTTAAAAAACTTCTGACTTTAGCGGGAATCGAACCCTGGACCTTCTGCATTGGAAGCAGATACGCTAACAACAAGACCAACGAGCCACACAACAAGACCAACGAGAATGTTGAATTTAATTGCCATCTATCGTCCGCCAAATGGAGGGTTGGAATGTCTGGAGAAGCTAAGGGAAAGAGTTAAAGAGGTTAATATATATCAAAATTGTATTATAGCTGGGGATTTAAATTTGCCACAAGTTAAATGGGAAGTTGGTACTATAAAAAGTGGAAAGAAACAAGAATTAATATCAGATATAATGGAAGAAGGATTTGCTCAGGCAGTTGAACTTGGGACTAGATTAAGCAAAAGTGGTATAGATAATGTTTTAGATGTGGTATTGATTCGGCCTGATACTATGTGGATAAGGACGGAAATAGTTGATGGAATTAGTGATCACAAGGTGCCTATTGTGGAAATCAGATTGGAGTTTGGTAAAAGTTGTAGATTGGAGCAGTAAAAAGGGAATTTGAAGAAAGATTTGATTGTTGGAATAAAGATGATTTAGATGATATGTGGAATCAATTCGTTAAAGTTTGCCAAGAAGTGAGAGAAAAGCTAGTACCAAAGAAAGTTATAAAAGCCAATACTGATCAAATTTTTTACACCAAAGAAGTTAGGAGATTAAAAGTAAAAATAAGAAAACTTCATAAAAAAACTGAGAAATTCTAGGCTGTTAAAACATAATAGTTTAATGGAACTAAGGAAGCAATTAGACAAATTGAAGTTGGATGCAAAGAACAAATATATGGAGAGCATGTTTAATGAACAAAACCGTCAAGAAAGTTGGAATAGTATGTTTAAATATGTTAATAGCCAAAAGAGACATGTAGATTTGCCCACATTAGTTGATCAAAATAAAATTGAATACATAACGGACAGTGAGAAGGCGAAGGCTCTTAATCAATACTATGGCAAAATTTTTCACACTGAAGGTATTGGGGGATATGAAAGTACAAATAACGATTGGGATGATAGTGAGGTGCTAATAAATGAAAATGATATCATGAGCATAATTAAAAAACTTAAAAATAACAAATCTCCAGGGCCTGATGGAATAATAATTGTTTATAAAAACAGCTGGATGGGGGATAGTGCCGTACTTCAAAAATCTGTAGATAATGGAAAACTTCCAGAGCAGTGGAAACAAGCTATTGTAATTCCAATTTATAAAGGTGGGGGAAAAGGCCGAATAGATAATTATAGGCCTGTCAGTCTTACGTCTTCAGTATGAAAAATCATGGAGAGGATAATTGATATTAAAATTTAAAATATTATTGAAGATGAAGGAGGAATATCATGTACACAACATGGGTTTCGTAAGGGTTATTCTTGCGAAACTCAGATAACAGGGTTCACTCAGGACATAGCTGATACACTTGATAATAATGGTAGGGTTGATGCAATATTTATTGATTTTCAAAAAGCATTTGACAAAGTAACACATAAGATTTTAATAGAGAAATTCGGCAACAAAATACAAAATAATAAAATTGTGAAATGGGTCGGGGACATTTTGAGAAATAGAACTCAAAGAGTTAGAGTAGGGAATGAAATTTTTGAAAAGATTGAAGTTACTTCCGGAGTACCTCAAGGCAGTGTGTTAGGACCAACTTTGTTTATTATATTTATAGATGATATACAAATAGGAATAAAATCAAAGATAAGACTTTTTGCGGATGATGGCGTGTTATACAGGGAAATAAAGAAAGAAGAAGATGTTAATATAATTAAAGAAGACTTAACAGTAATTGAAAAGTGGGTAGATATAAATAAATTGGGTTTAAATGTGAGTAAATGTAAGGTTATTCATTTAACAGAGCTAAGAAAAAAAGCGGAAATAAACTATAAGTTATGTGATAAAACACTAGATATTGTCATCAAGTACGAATACTTGGGAGTATTCTCGGATAACAATTTAGATTGGGGACAACATGTTGAACATATAAGTAAAAAATCAATAAATTCTCTAAATTTTGTAATGAGGCAGCTAAAAGGAGTTCACGTAGAAATAAAAGCTAAAGCATATAAGTCTCTAATAAGACCAATTTTGGAATATGGAAGTGCGATATGGGACCTTATAAGGATAAACATATAAAAGCATTAGACAAAGTTCAGCGATTAGCAGCAAGGAGAGTAACTGGAAAAGTAAAGAGGTGGAGATGGATAACTGATTCTAAGGGAAGGAGGATAAGAACTTATGACAGTGTTACTAAAATGATAGAAGATTTAGGATGGGATTCTCTGAAGATGCGAAGAATGAGAAAAGTGGAAAAATTGGAAAAGGATTTTACAAAGGGAGGAAAGACCATAACTGTAGTTGGAATGCAGTGTAAAAAGAAGGATGTTGGAAGGTGGTCATTTCTCAACAGAACAATGTGGAATGGAATAAATGCCAGCTGCAGCGTTGAGGAATCCAAGTGAAAAGTTTCAGAAGATGTTTGGAGGAAGTAGATAAGAAATAATATTTATGATGTCAAACGTTTGTTATTTTTGACATTGTTATTCAATGTTAATTGAAAAATTGTTAAGTTAAGTTAAGGTAAAAATGTTAAGGATGTGTGGAAGAGTTAGATATCACATTATGATGTGAAGTTCTGACTTTTGATATTGTAATTAATTGTTAATTTAAAAAAAAAATTATTAAGTTAAGACACAAAAAGAAATAGCCTACTTGCCACCATGTAAATACATATTTGCAAGGTATAAATAAATAATAAATAATAATAATAATAATAGGTCCCCTGTGGACGTGAAGTCACAACCCTTAATACACTTAGTCTCGTATCATTGTGAAAACACACAAGATCGTTTTTGCTGAACTTTAAATTAGAGGGATATATAAAAATAAAAAAATAATAGATATTTTTTTGTGGGTGAATGTATGAGATTGCGGGCCTGTCGAATGGCTTGTGACTTCACGTCCAAAGGGCCAGCCTAGCCTAGTATTTGATTGTCTATTGGTGGCTTAATAACCACTTTAGGTCGGCGAGTGGCAAAACTAGTTATTTGCCCTCCAGCTAGCTGTCTTACGAGAGTCTTACTTGAGAAACCAGCCCTACAAAGCATGTACACATGGGCACAATGGCAACACAGGCTCAGCACCGCCTGGGGTCCTACCCAATGGGGGTTGGCAACCAGCCTTACCGCGCGTGCTAGCGTTGAGCCGCGCCGACCAGGATCCATAGCGTCAGGTGCCTGCCAGTCACGTTCGCTCGTACCTATGGCTATGCGATTCAGAATCGCCTACTGGTAGACTGATGGTCTACTTTTCTTAAAAATAAATGATACAAGGTTGCGCATGCACCGTCTCAAGCAAAGATAATTTGAATTTAGTGGATGTATAATTGCAAATGAATTTAAGTTGAATTTAAGTTATACCTATTGAAGTTAAGTTGGATCCAATCAAAGAAAATACACTGTTACTTCTAATGCTAGTGAAGATGAGTACATAGTAAAATAACCATTCAGCATTTGCTGTCTACTCAACACTTTTCCGTGCCATTGTCATTCCCGTTCCTTGGTCTTCTTGCTTGACGCAGGGGGGAGGTGATGTTGGTGATGATGCGTAGGCGTGTCGTGAGAGCGTCCCGTTGGGACGGAAACCTTGGTGTCTCGGTGACTCTCTTCGGGCGCTACGGCACACGAAGGCAGATGCCAATTTAAAGATGGACCTCGAAGTTCTGGAAGGAGGGAGAGTTGCTGATAGACGCCATCATGGTGGTATGTGGAATACCACGTGGTTCGCTATTTTATCGGCACATTGCACGTGCACCCTACTCACGTCACCGCAATAGTGATCCGAAGATCGTAAAGATAAACTTGAATTGAGACTGTGCTCCCCGAAGCTGTGAGATGTTAAGAATTAACCATGTGGTCGCCGTGGTCGTCATGAAAAACGACGCTGTTTAACAGTTCACCATGTAGATGATGGATCACCAAAAATGCACTCAGTTTTAATTAAAAAGCAATTAAAAGGTGTTTATAAGCGAACTCCTCTCCCTCGCCATGTAGCTCTCCCCATTGTGTGTGGGGGCCTTGCTACAGCCATGGCTCTCGAAGAGAAGCGTCGGTGGTTTGACAAACCTGGAGACCATGTCAACGCAGCTTGTCTCGTCACTGGCTTGTCAAGAAGTGACCGGGCAGTCGTTGCTCATCCGGCTTGCAAAGCGAGGCCAGCCGACTCGGGTGCTTTCCCACCTGCTCGCTCATTGGTCAATATTCAAAAGATGCTGCGTTTCGGTTCCTTCCTGGCTTGTCATTGGCGGACTACGCCAACCTGAACGCTTCTTCTAAAACTCACACTCCTGAGTTGCGTTTTCGCTAGGCTCACCGGTTACAGAATTCCGCGCCAACTAAGGTGAAACTTTGAAGCCTTTCACACCAATTCCAGATAGGTACAAAAATAGCATGGCGGACGTCACGGATAGGCCACAACGTATACCCAAACCTAAAAACCTGAGCCGTAGCTCCACTGTGGAATGCTGCACACAATCAACCCTAGGTTGATGAAGCAGGCTATCTGCTTGTAATTTGCATAGATATGTGCAAATAACCACACACATGATGCTTGATTCACAAATTAACTTAAGTCCAAAAATTATCAGATGGACTTCCGATGAGACATATTATGCAAATTATAGCGATTTTTCAAGAAAAAAAAAAAAAATAATGTAGGGCTAGGGCCTGTAACGTCACAGCTTGGTGGTCGGCCCCTGCGGACCGCGAGCCGTACGTTGGACACCCCTGCATTAAGACATTTGAATTCTCAAATCAACTCACAACATCCAAGTGAAGCAACAATAAAAAGATGGAAAGAGGAGTCAATAAATAAGGAAAGAACATGGAACATACAGAAAGAAAATAACGACCGGGATGTTTCGATTGGAATGCACATGATATGTGATATGCTGGCGACATAAGGAATAGTCGAATCAGATATACCTATGCAGAGTGTCTAGTGTCATCACAAAGCACATGATTGTGATATGCTGGCGACATAATGGAATAGTTCGAATCAGATATACCAATGCAGAGTGTGTAGTGTCATCACAAAGCACATGATATGTAATATGCTGGCGACATAATGGAATAGTCGAATCAGATATACCTATGCAGAGTGTGTAGTGTCATCACAAAGCACATGATATGTGATATGCTGGCAACATAATGGAATAGTCAAATCTGATATACCTATGCAGAGTGTCTAGTGTCATCACAAAGCACATGATATGTGATATGCTGGCGACATAATGGAATAGTCGAATCAGATATACCTATGCAGAGTGTCTAGTGCCATCACAAAGTATAGAACACATAACACACATTTATTTATTTGATGAATATAATAAGAGGCCTGTCTGCTGGTTAGTGAATGAGTGAGAAAATATATACATCCCTATGTTATCATCGTTAAATAATTAAATTTATGTTTTTTCAGTTGTGGGCTGCCTCAGGCTGACTGGAACACTGAACAGGCAGCCCGAGAGTGTTTTGGGCTGCTTCGGGCTGACTGGAACACAAAACAGGCAGCCCCAGAGTGTTTTGGGCTGCCTCGGGCTGACTGGAACACAAAACAGGCAGCCCCAGAGTGTTTTGGGCTGCCTAGGGCTGACTGGAACACAGAACAGGCAGCCCAAGAGTGTTTTGGGCAGCCTCAGGCTGCCGTTAATTTCAAGGCCTGCCTTTGACCTACAAATCAGGAAGAATGGAAAATGGTTACGTACTATCATAAATATTCCAAGAGTCACCAAGATATAATAAATGGATTTATACTATGAATGCTGATCTTCTTGCTAGTGGGCCAACTGTATAAAATGTCGTTGAATCTTGCAGCTGTATGCCCTCTGCCAGGCAGATCATTCGAGAACACCCATTGCTATCATCCAGACTGCAAGGAGTATGAAACCGTACCACTCGTTCTTGTATTCTGCCTCAAGGGTGAAATTGTGCGAAACAACAGGCACCATGCATAAGGAAACTGATTGCTGATCATCCATTTTTCAAAAGCAACAGGTAGTGAGTGCATGATGAAGTTGGATGCTTATCTGCAAGTGGATCAACAAAACGGGTAGATTGTAGCTATCAGGAAAGACAAGATTAATGTTTTGATATTGGACCCTACGCTTGCTTTGAAAATGGGTGTAAATCAAGCCGAGTTAAATGTAAAAAAAAATGGACTGATTATAACAATAACAACTAACAAGTACCCAATCCAGGAAAGTTATTGAGATGTAAAAGGTCTGTTTTTGAGAACTCGAGCAGCAGAGCCTCACTTCTTCCAGGACTTTCTTCAGGAATTTTCGATGGGTACCGGTTACAATAATAGAAGACCCTATACTCTTAAGGCTATTCGACCGCGTTTATCTATTTTCCAAAATATGCTACCAAGTCAAAATATAGTGAATGGCTTTGAAACCTGGCTACTCGGCTATTATTCGTTTGGGGATATTTTGTACCGATTTGTACCGCCAAAGAAAAAATTCGTAGGAACGACAATTGTTTTTAAAAAAATCTTTTTTCTCTCAGTCAGCCTATAGAAAACCAGTTCAAAATAAATGTCACAAAAGCACAACACCCTACGTCGAATGGTGTGCCCTGGCGAATTGAAGTTTGAAATTATTTTGAGGTGGTGTGACGTTACAGTCCTACCCCTTGTATTTTTTATTTTTGTTGCTTTTAAATCTGTCTAATATATCTCATATCATGTGGAACTTTCTATATTTTCGGGACTTTAAATCATATTTTTCTAACAAGTGTTCAAGTCAGTGTGAATCTGCATCTAAGCATGCAAAGGCCAACCTTAGGGTTGAAAGTGTGGAATGTGAAGCTGTGGAGCCGAGGCTCATGTTTTTGGTTTCGGGTTTACCGGAGTGGCCTAGAAGTGACGTCACCCCATGTTAAATTCGGAACGTGCTGGAAAAGTGCATAGGCTTCATCTTTCGACGGCAACGAGCAAGGGTTGAGGAATGCGGCAAGCGTAAATGGCAACGTCGGGGACAAACTCCAACGAAAATGTGAATTTTGTTGAATTTGCAGTCGACGAATCGCAAGCCTAGGATGACCCGCGGAGTTTTGAACCAGGAAGACTGACCAATGGCAGTGTCCGCAGAGACACACGTGACCGGACGGCGAGGGCAAGAAGAAGCCCCGATCGAGCGCGAGGCGGCAAAAAGCATCCACCTCTACCACTGTGGGTCACGCTTTGGAACCGGACGGTTGAGTCCGAGGTGCACGTGTCGTGCCAGCGTTGGAACCCACCCTGCGAGAGCCATGATGGTCGTTGAGCCTCCGCCTATTACGGAGTGGCCGACTAGGCTAAGGGAGTTGGTCTTGTTTTGACGTTATTTTTGCTATTTTGAAACTTATTCTGAAGAATACGGCGCGTTTTTGGTGACCCCTATGTAAAGGGTAGCCGCTAACAGTACGTCTGATAATGACGACCCGGCGAGTGCACGGTAAATTCTAAACTACTACAGAGTTGCGGGGAGCATGAGCTCATTTCAAGTATACAGTTCCTGTCTTCGGACTGGCTTTGCGGTGTCGAGATAGGGTGCACGTGTTAGTGCCAGTAAAATACAAGACCACGTGGTTAGCCAGTACCACGATGCCAGATCAATTGGCATCTCTCCCTCTACGAGAACATCTGGGGCTGTGGTAAGCGAAACTAAGCATTCTGGGCGAGTAGCCGAGAGGTATGCAGTAGGATACAAGGTCCGCGTCCGCCACTGGACGCCTTCTCCGTAGGCAACCTACGCGCCGGAGCGCGTCGCCGTTTGCAGTCACATCATTCCCCCCCCCCTTTCTTCGATCAAGACCAAGGAACAGGATGAGACTTTGGAGTGAGACGAAAGGACAGGGTTGAGTAGAGGTTGGCTTTCATTTTCTTGTATTTTTATTGTATTCCCTGTATCACATGTATGTAATTTTGTTGTCTAAATTCGGATCCGATTGCTAACTTCAATTGAAACCATAACTTCATTGTTGTAATTTAACTTCTTGTTTGAGTCAGTAAAGTCCACTAAAAGCACACAGCTTTTCACTTAGTAGTGCATGTTTGCCCCCTGTTTTCCTCAACTCATGGTGTAGTTTTTGCAAGGACCTTCAGTCCACCCCACGCCGCATCACGGGTGGTTGACCTAGTTTCAGCAGGAGTGCCCGAGGCCCAGAACGAGCGTGGAGCGGACCAGCAGCGGCGTGGCTCACCACTAGCGCGCCTGGTAAGACGAGTTCGCTACCCCCGTAGCTCCACTGTGGAATGCTGCACACAATCAACCCTAGGTTGATGAAGCAGGCTATCTGCTTGTAATTTGCATAGATATGTGCAAATAACCACACACATGATGCTTGATTCACAAATTAACTTAAGTCCAAAAATTATCAGATGGAGTTCCGATGAGACATATTATGCAAATTATAGCGATTTTCAAAAAAAAAATAAAAATAATGTAGGGCTAGGGCCTGTAACGTCACAGGCTTGGTGGTCGGCCCCTGCGGACCGCGAGCCGTACGTTGGACACCCCTGCATTAAGACATTGAATCTCAAATCAACTCACAACATCCAAGTGAAGCAAACAGGCAGCCCGAGAGTGTTTTGGGCTGCTTCGGGCTGACTGGAACACAAAACAGGCAGCCCCAGAGTGTTTTGGGCTGCCTAGGGCTGACTGGAACACAGAACAGGCAGCCCAAGAGTGTTTTGGGCAGCCTCAGGCTGCCGTTAATTTCAAGGCCTGCCTTTGACCTACAAATCAGGAAGAATGGAAAATGGTTACGTACTATCATAAATATTCCAAGAGTCACCAAGATATAATAAATGGATTTATACTATGAATGCTGATCTTCTTGCTAGTGGGCCAACTGTATAAAATGTCGTGAATCTTGCAGCTGTATGCCCTCTGCCAGGCAGATCATTCGAGAACACCCATTGCTATCAACCAGACTGCAAGGAGTATGAAACCGTACCACTCGTTCTTGTATTCTGCCTCAAGGTGAAATTGTGCGAAACAACAGGCACCATGCATAAGGAAACTGATTGCTGATCATCCATTTTTCAAAGCAACAGGTAGTGAGTGCATGATGAAGTTGGATGCTTATCTGCAAGTGGATCAACAAAACGGGTAGATTGTAGCTATCAGGAAAGACAAGATTAATGTTTTGATATTGGACCCTACGCTTGCTTTGAAAATGGGTGTAAATCAAGCCGAGTTAAATGTAAAAAAAAATGGACTGATTATAACAATAACAACTAACAAGTACCCAATCCAGGAAAATTATTGAGATGTAAAAGGTCTTTTTTTTGAGAACTCGAGCAGCAGAGCCTCACTTCTTCCAGGACTTTCTTCAGGAATTTTCGATGGGTACCGGTTACAATAATAGAAGACCCTATACTCTTAAGGCTATTCGACCGCGTTTATCTATTTTCCAAAATATGCTACCAAGTCAAAATATAGTGAATGGCTTTGAAACCTGGCTACTCGGCTATTATTCGTTTGGGGATTTTTGTACCGATTTGTACCGCCAAAGAAAAAATTGTAGGAACGACAATTGTTTTTAAAAAATCTTTTTCTCTCAGTCAGCCTATAGAAAACAGTTCAAAATAAATGTCAACAAAAGCACAACACCCTACGTCGAATGGTGTGCCCTGGCGAATTGAAGTTTGAAATTATTTTGAGGTGGTGTGACGTTACAGTCCTACCCCTTGTATTTTTTATTTTTGTTGCTTTTAAATCTGTCTAATATATCTCATATCATGTGGAACTTTCTATATTTTCGGGACTTTAAATCATATTTTTCTAACAAGTGTTTCAAGTCAGTGTGAATCTGCATCTAAAGCATGCAAGGCCAACCTTAGGGTTGAAAGTGTGGAATGTGAAGCGTGGAGCCGAGGCTCATGTTTTTGGTTTCGGGTTTTACCGGAGTGGCCTAGAAGTGACGTCACCCCCCATGTTAATTCGGAACGTGCTGGAAAAGTGCATAGGCTTCATCTTTTGACGGCAACGAGCAAGGGTTGAGGAATGCGGCAAGCGTAAATGGCAACGTCGGGGACAAACTCCAACGAAAATGTGAATTTTGTTGAATTTGCAGTCGACGAATCGCAAGCCTAGGATGACCGCGGAGTTTTGAACCAGGAAGACTGACCAATGGCAGTGTCCGCAGAGACACACGTGACCGGACGGCGAGGGCAAGAAGAAGCCCCGATCGAGCGCGAGGCGGCAAAAAGCATCCACCTCTACCACTGTGGGTCACCGCTTTGGAACCGACGGTTGAGTCCGAGGTGCACGTGTCGTGCCAGCGTTGGAACCCAACCCCCTGCGAGAGCCATGATGGTCGTTGAGCCTCCGCCTATTACGGAGTGGCCGACTAGGCTAAGGGAGTTGGTCTTGTTTTGACGTTATTTTTGCTATTTTGAAACTTATTCTGAAGAATACGGCGCGTTTTTGGTGACCCCTATGTAAAGGGTAGCCGCTCACAGTACGTCTGATAATGACGACCCGGCGAGTGCACGGTAAATTCTAAACTACTACAGAGTTGCGGGGAGCATGAGCTCATTTCAAGTATACAGTTCCTGTCTTCGGACTGGCTTTGCGGTGTCGAGATAGGGTGCACGTGTTAGTGCCAGTAAAATACAAGACCACGTGGTTAGCCAGTTTCCACGATGCCAGATCAATTGGCATCTCTCCCTCTACGAGAACATCTGGGGCTGTGGTAAGCGAAACTAAGCATTCTGGGCGAGTAGCCGAGAGGTATGCAGTAGGATACAAGGTCCGCGTCCGCCACTGGACGCCTTCTCCGTAGGCAACCTACGCGCCGGAGCGCGTCGCCGTTTGCAGTCACATCATTGCCCCCCCCCCTTTCTTCGATCAAGCCCAAGGAACAGGATGAGACTTTGGAGTGAGACCGAAAGGACAGGGTTGAGTAGAGCGTTGGCTTTCATTTTCTTGTATTTTTATTGTATTCCCTGTATCACATGTATGTAATTTTGTTGTCAAAATTCGGATCCGATTGCTAACTTAAATTGAAACCATAACTTCATTGTTGTAATTTAACTTCTTTTTTGAGTCAGTAAAGTCCACTAAAGCACACAGCTTTTCACTTAGTATGCATGTTTGCCCCCTGTTTTCCTCAACTCATGGTGTAGTTTTTGCAAGGACCTTCAGTCCACCCCACGCCGCATCACGGGTGGATGACCTAGTTTAAGCAGGAGCGCCCGAGGCCCGGAACGAGCGTGGAGCGGAGCAGCGACGGCGTGGCTCACCACTAGCGCGCCTGGTAAGACGAGTTCACTACCCCCATTGGGTAGTGCACTAGGTTGTGCCAAGCGGCACTGTCAGTACACTCTGGCGAGTTGTTGTTTTGTTGTGTTTCGTATGTGTGTTTTGATTTGCGGTTCTCACTTTTAGTCTATGTTAGTTTTTATCTCTCCGCGAGCTAGTAGCAGGCAGGTTTGCGAGACAGTTATAGGGCTAGGACGGGTGACCTTTACCCACAAACCACCCCCGACCTAAAGTGACTCTATCTAGAGAGTCACGAGTGAATCACACTCTGGCGCTGGTCGGGTTTTTCGGGCAAAGTAGTGTTGGTAAGGGTTGCGACGTGACTTCATAGGCAGGTAGATCACGAAGGAAGAGGAGGTGAAGTCACAGTGGCGATATTGGCCGTGTACCGGATCAGAAAAATTTGAAAAAAATAGTTTTGATTTCTAAAAGCCCTTCACTATATTTTGACTTGGTAACATATTTTGGAAATATGAAAACGCGGTCGAATAGCCTTAACATTTCTGGGAAAGCTTCGGCCATTATTTTACAAAACCATTTATGTAACAACTGTAATTAGTTTATACTTTTTGTAATTTTTAAGCTGGATCCTTGTGGTCACTCAACAATGGTAAGGTCGATCAGCAGCCAATAAATTGTTTCTCTCTCTCTCCTCTCTCTCTCTCTCTCTCTCTCTCTCTCTCTCTCTCTCTTTTTTATTATCGGCCAATGGCAGAATAAACCCAAAAAAGCTACATGACAGCATTAAAAAACTAGATCTTCACATCGAGGGCCCAAAGGCAGTAATTCTCAACACATGTAGAATAGTTTGTAAGTTTGTAAACTAAGAATGACACTTGAGATTCCAAGACAGCTTCCATTAGACGTGACTTTCGTGGTTTCCCATAGTCCAAATAGCAAAAAATGCTAGGATGGTGACGAGAAAGCGGCCACAACCGTAAACAGCAGAAAGAAATATACATCATCCACAAACCATATTATAAATAGGTACTTATTTTAGCTAATAATGTACAACGAAGGAACAAAGGCGGTGAGTTGTGTGAGTTTTAAATTTGATTTTAGGATGTTTAAATATGACATATTTTGAGTTCTACATTGTGCTGTGGGATAATTTCGTGACCAGAATATGAAGATTTGTAAGTTTAATTGATACTATCGTTATCTTCAGTTTCTATGAATAGGTGTGATAACTACGAGAGATTTAAAAAAAAGTATTTTGAGAAATTTAGCTGTTTGCACGAATAAAACAAAATATTTGAAACAATTGAGTGAGCAAGGCTCCAAGAATTTTGGGAAGAGAGAAGGTCTTCTAGTTCAATTGCCAACTTAAGATACACTGCTTTTTTAAGTCTGGATTAGACCAGATTAGACCAATGGCTGACAAGGATGGTGAGTGAAGACAGTTTCAGAAGTGTTAAAAAATAAAAAAAATGGAATTTTTAATTTCGGAGGTGAAAAGACCAGTGTTGGGGAAGGAATTTTTAAAAAAGAACGCTTCTCGTAAACGCGTTCATTTTTGCAAATTTTTCAGTGAACTTACTCTTTTTTTATGAATGAACTTACTTTTAAAAGCATTCTGAGAACGATTTTTTCAGTTTAGAAAGTTTTTGTAAGTTCTTTCCGTGCCCGAGCGCCGTCACTCCCGCCGTCGACGTTTAAAAAACAAAAACAAATCGTTGTTCATGTATTTTTTTTTTTTATTTGGTTAAAGGACGCGTAAAACCGTTAGGCATAAAAAACCTCTAACCAGGGGGGGGAGGAGGGGCCCATGCTGGTCAAAACCCCACCACGGGAAAAAGGAGAAGGGGGTTTCTACGTGCGGTCGTCATCGTTTTTGTCATGGTTCTTTTGGTCATAGTCATCGCGTGGGGGGGTCGTCAAGGGAAGGGGCAAGGTCCCGACGACGAATTGCCAGAGCTCGCCTCTTTTATCTTTTTATCTTAGGCTACGTTGCACACGTTCAGCTAATTTTGACAAATACGCACGATTCACGAATTTTAAAACGATGTAACGCCAACAAATTTTCGGAAAAAATCTTGGAAGCCTAAATGCTAAGTATCGCATTAATTTACAAGCTGGTGGACGAGAATGTATTACAAATCATCGACGACGATCAAAGACAGTCAAACTCTTTCGTCGACTCAAACTCGCAAGTAAATTGGTAACTCGAACACCTAATGTTTTTCCTCGTGTTTTTCTTCAATTTACGCCAGCCTTTAATAAATAGGAGTGATTTTTTTTAAAATGACTTTAAACAGATTAGACAATAGGACGAACTTGAACTTTGTCAAAATTTAGTTTTAAAGAACTTTAACTTTAAAGTTATATTTGACTTGAACTGGAACTTTTAAAAGTTCATTTAAAAAGGAACTGACCACACTGGAAAAGACGTTAGGTACCGGTACGGTGTCCAGTGTACTTTGTGTGCCATTTGGAGACATTTCAAATGTGCAGGAGTAAACAAGAAGGAGTATAGTCGAGAGAATAAATGTAATTGGTGGTGTGGTTGTGAAAGTGAGCTAGACAAGAGTCTAGGCATTGAAATAACTAAGGGCATAGCAAGTACAGTGTCAAGCCTAAGCCTAGGACTAGCCTTAAGCTCAGCTGAAGTAGGGCTACCGGTATACGATGAAAAGTCACCAGATTTGGTGTGTCTAGACGGGGGGCTAAACATTGAACTAAACGTAAACAGTGAGGGGATAGCCAATACATTGACACATCTAGGACTAGCACAAGAGCCAGGCATAAAGACGGACAAGCAAGTATGTAAGAAGATGGGAAAGGTAGGCCTACTAGCTCAGAAGAAGAGAAAAAAACACAGTAGTCGAATGATGAACTGCTGTTTTAGTTCGAACAGGTAAAGTGGCGATGCGTACAATAAATAGGATGAACATTAATATACAGCAATTGAATGAAAAGGTAGCGAGGCTAGAAACAGCGACGAATTGTGAAGAAGGGAAAGCCGGTGTGATGGATAGAGTGTATAGTAGGATGAAAGGTGTGGTGGAAGATTGTAATACGGAAGTGGTGAGCATCCAGCTTGACCTAGAAAAAGCGTATTCCTCTTTAGAAAAGGAAGTTGGGAACACAAAAATAGGACTGTTGAGCTTCGGAGAAGATTTAGAAGAGGAACAGAAGGAGAGAAAAATACTAGAAAATAGGCTAACTAATATGTGTGAAGACATAAAGGAGAGACAATTAGACCTAGCCACAAATGACAAAGTGAGGATGGGACTACAGACTGACCATGAGCAACAAGGTACCAATAGGCAACAAGAAGAAGGACCAAGGATGATGGGTCTAACAGGTCTATCTGCTAAACATAAAAGTGACAGGAAGACAGTGACAATGAAGACTAGATGTGATACCGTAATTCAAATGACGCAGGGGGACTTATTGGTCGCTGAAGAGAAAACAGCATTGGCACTCTGTGTGGGTGAAGATTTCGTAATGTCCAGGGCCCCGATTCATGTACATTTTTATCCCGGTATAAGCAGAGTTAGGTGGTATAAGTGCGGTATAACTCCGAATCCAATTCATGAAGACTTATCCCGCCTCGCACGGGGATAAGAAAATATGTAAACAGATGGCGGACATTTTCATCTATTTCATTTTCATTTTCGTCTATGTGTCAAACGAGAAAAGTTGTCATTACTCTCATAAAACAAATCAGAAACCGTCTCGGGCCTAGGCCCAGATGTAGAAAATTATTCATAATAGGGCCTACAACAGTGTAGGCCTAAAGTTCGATTAGGCTATAGGACTAGATAAAATTAATACTAACATAACACGTTTGACAAGCCCTTGGCCTCTCCTAGGCAACCCTAGGCCTGCACGACCTTTTTTTGACACACATCCCGCACAAATAACTAGTTTTGATTACTAAAAGCCTTATGCAGATGAACAAAAGTATGATAGTCCTAGGCTATTCCAAAATTTACGGCAATAATACGCCTTTTCTTTACTTTTAATGATCTCACGCAATATTCTGTCAATAAATAAAAATGTAAAACAAAAGATGGTGCAAATTTTTAGTGTTCTTTTGCAAATCTGCTGATTTACATGGCTGTGGAATGCAGTGGAAAAAACATTTGTTGTAC
>JAMZAV010011667.1:0-19926 GCA_024449915.1 Sweltsa coloradensis | reverse complement strand
ATAAATATTCAAGTTTGAAACCCGTTTTTCTACAAGAAATAAAGTTTCTTACAAAACCTTCACGATTTTACTGTAATTTTGTGTTAGAAGTAAAAGTAAGTATATGTCATATATAAATGACTTTGAGGAGGAAGAAGAAGAAGAGGAAAAGCCTGTTTCTCGGGTACAATTTGTGAGAAAACATATCAATAATATGGACTGTGTGAATGAATATGTATCACAGGATTTGAAATATATCCTATATGAACTTGGGCCTGAAACCATTGTAGGGATTTCTGTTAATTTGTACTTGTATTCATTTAAATAAAATAAATGGTTAATGATGTTACAAAGTTAATGAGTTTACTATTAAGTTATATACCCATCCAATATCCTATTTGTCGGTATACCATGTGTCATGACATTTTCATTGATAATAGGTGGTATGTGATTAACGGTTTATATAAATCAAATACAGATGCCTTAACACGAATCCGTACAATACTTCATTTGAACGAAATAGAAAATACATATTTAACACCTCATGAGAGCATCTTCCGTGTAACTAAAGTAGAGAATAACATGATTATATTTTAGTTTTTGTCACCAACAACCATTTGTTTGGACATTGAACGATGTGTGCTTACCTCTTTACTTTGTTATATTTATTTAATTTTACTCATTATTATTTTTTTTTCTTCCCATTCTTCCCATTCTTTCATCTCAAGTATACTCCAATTTGTTTACTTTATTTTGTTTCAAGTCGTTTAAATAATTAACTTTAGCTCTTGAATTTGTTTTGTTTTGTTATTTTTTTTATTATTTATAATATTTTCTGTTATTTTCTTTTCTGTTTCTGTGTTTTTTTGTGTAGCTTTACTTTATTTTGTTTCATGTTGTTTCGTGTAACGCGTTTTTTTCTTTTTTTTTTCTTTCTTTATTTAAAGTTCTATTAGAATCTTGTCTGTCCCAAATGTCACGAAAAATATCGCACTAAAAATCGAAAAAAGTCGTAAAAGTACGATATTCATGAGAAATATTTCTTCGATTGTACCCAAAAACAAAACACCTCTAAGTTCAGAGATTTCGAAGGTCCCCTCCAATTTTCATCAAGATCGGATAAGCCGTTTGCCTGGTAGAGAGTTAACAAACAGACAGAAAAACAAACAAAAAAAAACAAAACAAAAACACCCGAGCTAAAATATTTGGGGGTCAGTGAAATTAAAGTCTTCGCTTCGCTCATCCAATTAATCCGCAGTCAAGCCAAGCTAGTAAATCCAGTGAGCTAAACATCCCTTCATTAAATGTACACAACACACACATAATGCGATATCAAGCAATGCCAGTTAAATGATTGGAATTCGAGAGGCTGCATGGCTGAGGCTGGAACTTAATCTCTCAGGGCTGGAACTTGAAAGCGAAGGTCTGAAAAAGTGACTTGGGGAAACGGGTCAGATCCAATTTACAAATAATGAGTCCGGAAATTTGCACGGTCGCCAGGGAAGGATGTTGAAGAAGGTACGACGGGGCATTTACATTCAGGGATTAACTAGTTTAAATTATTCATTAGTAATGTGGAAAATTTGCCTGATTGCGTTTGCGATGGAAATGGGAAATGTACAGTCGGTTGAACATCCATTTATACCGACACACAATGATACTCACCATGTGTGGTACATTTGTGATGTTCAATGGCTCTTTTGGTTTTTCAGCGTCACCAAAACATCCCTATTTGAATTGGCCGAAAATATTTTAGTTTCATCTGCTAGTATTTTATTGACATCAAGGCCTACGCTACTGATTATTTCTGATCAGTAAAATAGTGATGCTCATAGAATGTATGACGATATCAAAATATAACTGAAATGATCTGTTTTTTTTTTTTACTTTTGGTAATAGAACTTATGTTTATTTGATTTTGTCTTTCTTAGACAAAACTTTTCCCCTCTCCCCCAAGTGCCAAGTCACTAAAGCTTAACTCCTAAGAATACACATTTATCGTAACTAGGAAAACGCTAAAGTCCCGCCGCGTTGATGGATGAGCGTTTTTTGTAAGTTTTTTGTTTGCGTTTTTTGCGTTTGTTTGCACTTTTCCTTTGCAAGTGCTTTTTGAATGCATTGTAGGTGATTGTTGTCAAGTTTCTATTGTTACTTGTTAATTGGTATTATAAACCTAAAAAAACTCATATTAAAACCTTTATTTCTGTAGATTCTGACTAACTTTTTCAACTTTTTCTTTCAAAAGGTACTACATCACCATAACCTTAATGTCCATGTGAAATCTGAACGTTGTAGCCCCACCCGTTTGGTCAGAATCGGCCCAAATGTGACGAAAATATCACACTAAAAATGGAAAAAGTAATATTAAAACCTTTTTTTTGTATAGATTCTAGCTAATTTTTTCAACTTTTTCTTTCAAAAGGTACTACATCACCATAATCCTAATGTCCATGTGAAATATGAGAACGTTGTAGCCCCACCCGTTTGGTCAGAATCGGCCAAAATGTGACGAAAATATCGCATTAAAAATCGAAAAAAATCGTAAAAGTACGATATTCATGAGAAATATTTCTTCGATTGTACCCAAAAGCAATACACCTCTAAGTTCAGAAAAATCGAAGGTCCCCTCAAAATTTCATCAAGATCGCTAATGCCGTTTGCCCGGAATCCTGCTAACAAACAGACAAAAATACAAAAAAAAAAAAAAAAAAAAAAAAAAAAAAAACATTGGAGCTAAATTTTTTGGGGGTCAGTGAAATTGAAGTTTTCGCTTCGCTCGCTACGCTCATCCAATTAAAGGCATACATGAACAAGTATTATATAAAAAGAAAACAATAAGTAAAAATTGACGAATGTAAATATAACAAAAACTGCACTCTCCCTGAAATCGCACTTACAGTATAAAAAATTAAGATGGGTTTATACATTAATACGAATTCTAGTAAAAAGGTGGTATAGATAAAGATGATAAAGATTCTGATGATGAAGATTTATTTATTTATAAAGATAAACAGCTTAAAATGACTGAAGTTTCATTTATGACTGATAGTGACCTGGAATTCGGTATCAATGGCTGATCATGTTGTATGTTTCTTGATCCCAGTTAATAGGGGAAAATTAAAAATATCACTACGGGAGCATGAAACATAAAGGAAATCAGCACATCGTTCAATTCTTCGGTTTATTTCAGAACAGTAAGAACTAGGAAGGTAATTACTGTATATCTAAGTGATTGAATGAGCGCGGCGAAGCCGCTTTCTCCGAGAAAAATTGCTTTATTTTGTCTGTTCGCTCTCCACCGGACAAACGGCGAATGCGACCTTGATGTAACTTTTAGTTGGAGGGGACCTGATAAATCTCTGATCTTAGATCTTAAAAGTTTTGGGTGCAATCGAAAAAATATTTATCATAAATATCGTAATTCTTTTAGTTTATTTTTTTGTCTTTAATGCGATATTTGGCCCGCGACCGGGCAAACGGCTACCCCGATCTTCATGAAACATTATGGGAACGTTCAAAATCACTAAATTAAGACATTGTTATGATTTTGGGTACAATCGA
Organism: Sweltsa coloradensis; assembly: GCA_024449915.1. Lineage (NCBI taxonomy): Eukaryota > Metazoa > Arthropoda > Insecta > Plecoptera > Chloroperlidae > Sweltsa > Sweltsa coloradensis. The sequence continues at coordinate 16,386 of JAMZAV010011667.1, read as the reverse complement.
ATACATATTTGTCATGAAAATTGTACTTTAAGGGCAAAAATTGGTCAATATGACCTCGCTGCCCCGCACCTTTTTATGGCTGGCACGAGGCGAGATGCGTGCTGGTTCTCGGTATCGGACCAACTCCTACTACTATTCCAATGTCTTTGTATCGGACTCGCAGGATCACAGTCGGTCACCTCGCATTGTTGAAGGCTGACTTGATTCGCTGTTGCTCATGTCTTTACATTTTAACGAGATTGCAACGTCGTACACCGTCATGTGAATTTTTTCCTTTTTTTAAATCAAATTTTCAAACCAAAGAACCAGGGGCGTCGGCAGGATTTTTCGCAGGGGAGTGCATAGAGGTTATTACATAAACAAATATTTGTTATGTGCAATAGATGTGGAAAAGTTGAAGTGTTTGTAGGAAATTCGATGACTTTTCAACAGATTCCCCGAGTAGGCTATAACCATGGATATTGTGATATCCAAGTTAGCCGAAAATTGATCTTGCCTACAGCGTCTGATAAAAAGTCGTAAGTAGACGGTGCTGTCCATGGTTTATGAAGGTCTTTTTTATTTTAATTTGTTAATTTATTAAAATTCTGTTCATTTAAATAATTGCCTACATCGAGGGGGACAAAGGACTGAGACTAAAACGGTGTTGCACTTGTAGGTGTCAAATCTAAAAACGTAACAATACTCTATTACCTAACAACATTGGAAAGTCTTGAAATGAACTAACCCAAACACTAGATTTAAATTACGTCAAGATACGAATTAAAACAACTAAGTATGAGCATAATCGATCTAACTTTCAGCAATTAGCTAGGAACAGAAAACATCGTCTGTGTACTTGCAGCTAAATTTAAAAGTGGAATAAATTACGTAAATTTAATTCTTGAATGTGCCGTCGAGCGTTGGCCACTACCTTGGAAAATGTCTGCACAAAAGTGGTTGTTTTTGTATGTCTTAAAAATGGAGGAAGATGGACGAAAAGTTTCGATAGCAAATATATTTCTCACACAATTCCCTACATAAATGGTGTCTACCATATTTTCGGTAGAGATTACGGTTACGTCACAAAATCATTGTTTATAGGCCTATGTTGCTTATTGGAGACCCAGCGGATTTCCTCATTTTCGCGCCCATATCAAACAATGCCCGGTAAATCCGTGAGAAATAGATTTAAACGCAAAAACTTTTGTACGGTGTTCATAAAAGCATCCATTAGTATTTAAAATATCAGGTCTGTGATATCGAATTTTGCATTTAAGCGGAATTTTGGTTTTTTCATTGTTGGTATTTCCTCAACAATGCCATATTATTTGACTGGCGGAAAAAATCTTTCTGCACACATTGAAATGACATATTACCATCCGATTTCAGACAAAATTGTATTCCAATATGGCTGCTAATTCCTAATATCAACAAAATCAAAATGAATAACGTAACAAAAAGAGTGTAAAAACAGCACGAAAACAGTAGTCATATTGTGATTATAAGGAGTTAGCAGCCATAGTGAATTAAAACTTTGGTTTTAATCGGATAGTTGTTTAAGTCATTTCAATGGGAGGAGATGCAAATGCAATTTAGTGCTTAATATTTTGTTTGAAATATATTTAATATATTGCAGTTATATCACAAGATTATATTGCAATTCACAAGAATTGGCAGCTTTAAGAATATTTTTGATATATGTCGTACATATAATTTTTTATATTCAACACGTAAATAATATACATTTGAAGATATTATATTTTATCTGTAAGTATTAAATATAATGTAGGCCTATGAATTGTATGGGAATAAATTATAATTTCTATATTTAAGTTATTTTTTTAATATCCTTTTCTTATAATTAAGATAATGTCATCATTCATAGTTTGTAATTAATCTAAATCACCACAAAAACCTTCTTTCTTTTTTCATTTTTGCATTTGTATGGTCCCCACGATGGTTGTTTGCAATAAGCTTTGCGTATTGGTTGTTTGCAATGACATTCAATTAACATACGCAAAGCTTATTTAATATTTATCCCAAGTAGCACAAACTTATGGAAACCTTATGGCCAACTGTAAGAGAACCAGCAGTGGAGCTTATGGACCATAGCCGGTTCTGTGCATGTGGACCGCATGTGGCTTTGGCACAACATCCAGAAGCTTTCCATAAGCGGTAAACCGCCTATGGACCACAACCGGCCAGCCGCCTATGGACCACAGCCGGCTAGCCGCTAATGGTCCACTGCGCCCAGCCGCCTATGGACCACTGCTGGCTAGCCGCCTGTGATCCATTAGCGGATGCCTGTAGCAAATCCAGCAACTTTGCGAGGAAATAAGATTCTTTTGAAAGCAAATACCCGTCCCAGGCGGAGAACACTAACGCTATCTGGTAGCAAACAGCGGAGGCATGCTATTTAATAATAATAATAATAATAATAATAATAATAATAATAATAATAATTAACACAATTTATTGGTCGGGACATTTCGCCGCGTCGACCAATAAATTGTGTTAATTATTTACCGGGCCGCGAAAGCCTTAAATTTGAAATAATAATAATAATAATAATAATAATAATAATAATAATAATAATAATAATAATAATAATAATAATAATAATAATAATAATAATAATAATATATTTATTGGTCCTTAATTGATCATTACAATGATATTGGACAAGTCAACAGTAACACACAGAAAAAAGCAATACAATACAACACAATAAAACCAAGTCAACAAAGATTTAAGATGTCAGGTATTCATTGACGGAATAAAACGGATTGTTAGTTAAAAACCTCTTCAGTTCAGTCTTAAAGTTTATCACATTGTTCTTCTTTAAGTATTTGGGCAGCTTGTTATATAATTTAGCGCCTGAGATATCAGGTCGCATACAAGATAGGTTTAGGTGATGCTCTCCAATTTTAAAATTGTCTCTGTTCCTAGTAAAATGGTCATGGCAATCACCGTTTGTCGTTGTTAGCTTGTCATTATTTAAAACATATAAAATTGCATTGTAAATGTACAGGCAGGGCAAAGTTAAAATTTCTAGGTCTTTAAATAATTCCCTGCAGTGGGCATAACTGCTAGCATGGGACATATACCGTACAGCCCTTTTTTGTAGTCTAAAAAGTCTAATGGTATGGGGTGACAACCCCCAGCAGACAATCCCATACTGTAGTCTGGACTGGATATGTGCAAAGTAAACTAATTTGACAACACGTAGATCATTGCAAAATATATATACAAATTTATTATTGCTTATCTAAAATTCGTTTCGTATATCATGAACACCAACTAGAAACAATGTAAATGGTCATTTAATTAGGAACATAAATTAGGAACACTAGCACAAATTATTATATGTCGCTAACAACTGTACTCGAACTCGATGCTGCGTGGCGTCATGCTGGTCTGGATCTGAAATGTGCAGATACCATAACCATTCGGCTACGGTGGCACTGAAGGCTCGGTCTGCTAATCCAACTCATGTAGAGGAAGCGTGCATACATGCTTGACGAATGTCACCATGTTTATTTTTATTTTATTCATTATTTATTTTCGAATTGAGATTTACTTTCGACTAACGAAATTGTTAAAAATCGTTGCTAATACCAATAATGTATACGAAACGCTCCTTGTAAAATATACCATGTTTGATTTAGTTTTTTAAATTACCTTTCAACTAGAACTTCGTTTTGCTTTTAACTTAGTTAAGAAAGATGTAGTAGCCTAATACAACGAAGACAATACAATTTATCTCATGCATTTAATTTGAAATAATTGTTGCGCATGCTGTTATGATAGTGACGATAAAATATTTATTATAATTTGAAGTATTGACTAATATTAGGGCTATCCCCGGCCATGTTTATCATTCCACAAAATTGTTTAGCATTAAAACTGTCAGTAAGTTACATTTTATGATTATTTGCAGTCTTTACATTACGCAAAATAAAGCAGTGGTTCTTCTTATATATATATATATATATATATATGTTAAGTTATACTTTACGGAAATAATCACGCTTTATTGGATGTTTAAAACAAATATTTAATTAAAACTTCAACGTTTCAGAAGACTAGGCTTCCATTTTCAAGAAGAGTTGGTATAAAACAATAAAAACAAAACATCAGCAACACAATAAAAATATAAACAAACTTAACCGCCTTACAAAGGCAAACCAAATAGTAAGTACAAAAGCAAATCAGGTGCAGTGAAAACTTTTTAACCACATCACTGTGCTAAGCGCTTTGCTTGACTTCTAGTCACCCTTCTCACAGGCTGATTCTGTTCTTCAACTGATGTTGTAGAATTGCTGGAAATTGTAGGACTTAAATGTTGACTTCTTGTCAACATTCTTGTAGGAGGATTCTGGTCAACTGTTGGTACGACTCTTGGACCATGTGTATCCAGCGCAGAGTCTGGATTATCTGTTTTATGGTTTTCAGGCACCAATCTATTTGCCAAAACAGGCTTCCAAGACTGGGCCAGACGTTTGCCATCATCTCGCTTGTTCAAGTTATGAGGGCGTTTTTCAATTTCTACTAAGATAAGATACCTTTGGAGGGTTGGGGCGTCTACGAGATCCCATGTGCAGACTGTTCCCAGACTTATATTGGCCAGACAGGGCGAAACATGTCAATGCGCCTACAAGAACACATGCTTGCAGTCAACAAGCTGGAAACCACTTCTGCTTTGGCGCAACATGTCAAGAAAAAGGGTCATTCGATAGACTTTGAAGGAATGAGGTCTCTTGCCATGATCAGCCATCTGACTAGCCGTATCGTCAGAGAGGCAGTAGAAATTGAAAAACGCCCTCATAACTTGAACAAGCGAGATGATGGCAAACGTCTGGCCCAGTCTTGGAAGCCTGTTTTGGCAAATAGATTGGTGCCTGAAAACCATAAAACAGATAATCCAGACTCTGCGCTGGATACACATGGTCCAAGAGTCGTACCAACAGTTGACCAGAATCCTCCTACAAGAATGTTGACAAGAAGTCAACATTTAAGTCCTACAATTTCCAGCAATTCTACAACATCAGTTGAAGAACAGAATCAGCCTGTGAGAAGGGTGACTAGAAGTCAAGCAAAGCGCTTAGCACAGTGATGTGGTTAAAAAGTTTTCACTGCACCTGATTTGCTTTTGTACTTACTATTTGGTTTGCCTTTGTAAGGCGGTTAAGTTTGTTTATATTTTTATTGTGTTGCTGATGTTTTGTTTTTATTGTTTTATACCAACTCTTCTTGAAAATGGAAGCCTAGTCTTCTGAAACGTTGAAGTTTTAATTAAATATTTGTTTTAAACATCCAATAAAGCGTGATTATTTCCGTAAAGTATAACTTAACATAAACCATGAATCACGAAAGCCTACAACAGTACATATATATATATATATGTTAGTACTTTAGACAGAAATTAAAAAAGTGACTACACCGGGGTTTGAACCCGGGACCTTAGCTTACCGGGCTATGCTCTTACCAACTGAGCTATGCGGCCACCAATTTAAAACTGTCTAATTTTTGGTCTGTTTTGTACATTGTTAATAACGTGTGTAGAGCAGATTGCACTGCCTATTAGACTACACATGAAATGAACTTGGAGAAATACAAACCATCTCTGTAACCCTAGAGTTGGGAAATGTGATGTTTAAACTTGGCTTTATAGTAGGCGACTATGACACTGTTATGTTAGTACTTTAGACAGAAATTAAAAAGTGACTACACCGGGGTTTGAACCCGGGACCTTAGCTTACCGGGCTATGCTCTTACCAACTGAGCTATGCGGCCACCAATTTAAAACTATCTAATTTTTGGTCTGTTTTGTACATTATATATATATATATATATATATGTTTGTTCTTAAGTTTTCGCGGACGTATTGTATGTTGTAATTGTCTTCCGGGACATTCCGCCGCTTGTTTGAGTTTGCTGCTACAGACCTTTGTCTGTCGCCTGGCACTCGACGTTTCGCCAGAATCACATCTGGCATGATCACGAGTCACTCACTGTACGTCTTCCTTCTTCAAGAACACGCACTCGACTGACAGTCTCCAACCCAACTGCGCGCGTCCTCGATCGAGTTTGCATGCCTCCTATTGTGGTGGAAATAGGTGCGGGGCGGCGAGGTTGTATTGGAAATGCAGAGATTTGTACTGTGTTGCTCGAGGAAGGCTCTTGTGTAGTAGCGTTTGTTGTGTCTGAAGGTGGTATGTGTTTGTTTACCACTTGGTATTGGACCAAGATTGGTTTCCATGCTGTTGCCAGTCTCTGGGCATCATCTCGCTTGTTAATGTTGCAGGGACGTTTTTCTATCTCGATGGCTTCGCGTATGATACGAGGGTAATATACAGGGGCTACTGCTAGAGTTCTAGTGTTGGCAAAGTCTATCCAATGGCCTTCCTTCCTTACATGCTGAGCTAATGCGGATGTTGCTTTGTCCTGTCTTACTGCGAGTTCGTGTTCCTTCACTCTAGCCGATATTCTCCTATTTGTTTGGCCCACATAGACTTGGGGCACGAACCACAGGGGACCTCGTAGACTCCTTGCGACTCCAGAGGGATTGACTGCTTTGCACTTCTTAGCATGGTGTTGATTTTGCGATGTGCTTTGAAAGTGGTCTTGATGTTGTGGACCCTGAGCAGTCTACTGACTTTATCTGTTGTACCTTTGATATAAGGCAGATAAGCTGTTGCACGGTGTATATATATATATATATATGAAAAATATATGTTTTGAGGTAAAACTGCGTGTGATGAATTATAATAAAATAATATTTTTTTACCGACGTTTCAAACCGATATTTGAATGCAGCGTCACATCACTTCCCGCACAACTGAATTCTGTGATTAGTACTCTCGTTACAAGATCGATAAGACTTTCGGACCCATTCCAAATTGACGGAGAACTACTTTACCTCAAAAATGCCTTGGTACAAAACGGATTCAATGAACTTGATATAGATAAATTAATGAATCGTCAACTAAGACCAGAAACTAAGATACTCAATGATGAGCGAGACAAACCTCGTGCGAAAGCGTTTCTACCATATGTCCGAGGTTCTACTGACATCATTAGTAGAGTGCTTAGACGATATAATATTGAAACCATTTTTTCAACTGACATGAAAATCGCTTCGCTTTTATCGAGTCCAAAAGATAAAATTCCACTGGAGGATCAAGGTGTGTATGAAGTCCCGTGTGGTGGCTGTAATCTATCTTACGTAGGTCAAACGGGCAGAAGGATTTCGGTTCGACTCCAAGAACACATTAATGCAGTTGACAAACAAGATAAGAATTCAGCATTAGCTAAACACCATAAGGATACAGGCCACGAAATCGACTTCGAAAACACGCGCAAACTTGTTGCGATTCAACATGTTTACCCACGGATCATTAGGGAGGCTGTGGAGATTGAGAGGCGTCCACAAAATCTCAACAAGAGGGATGACAGCCAGAGATTACCCAAGGCTTGGAAACCAATCATATCAACTAGACTAGTTAAATTAAGACCATGGGAGGATGATGATCCATCACCTACTCGAAATGAAACTCGCCCAGAAGGCCTACTCCCCGGAAGGTCCTGTGACCAGAAGTAGACATGCCCATCTTAGACCGCTGCAGGACGATGCTCCGCCACCAAATATTAATTAATATCATCCAGTTCTCCAGGGTGTTCGTATAACGAGAAGTGGACATACTAACTATTGCAGGCTGATGCTCCACCACCATCTGAGAATGAAACTCGTCCATTAGACCAACTCCGGGAAGGTCCCGTGACAAGAAGTAGAAGATAACATACACCGCTAACATCTGTGGGCTCTCTCTCAACTCTCTGTCTAGTCATCTAGATCTGTTTTCCTGGATGGCTGTGTTTTAATTCTTGTCATCTTGTACTTTGTTATTCCATTTTGTTTTTGTTTTATAACCTTGATAAAGCTAGGTGATATTCTAGTAAAACGTCGGTAATAAAATATTATTTTATTAATTCATCACACGCAGTTTTACCTCAAAACATATATTTTCATATCATGTACTGCGAAAGCCTCAAATCTAATATATATATATATATATATATATTATATATATATATATATATGTAGTATCGGGTTTTGGGGTTTTCGTCCACGTGTAGTGTTTGTTAGGTGGTGGTACCAAAGATTAGTCATGACTAATCTTTGGTGGTACATACCTTTTAAAACAACGTTTCGCTGGATAATCCTCCAGCATCTTCATGTTATGACGGACCGGGCTTGCCTGTCTGCTTCCTCGTCGCTGGGCGGGCTCGGACTGTATCGTTCTCTCTGTGGTGCACCGATTAGCCGTCTCGAAAGGAGATAACAACTCAGCCTTATCACAACACGTCAAACAACTTGGACACGCGATAGATTTTGACAGCTCTAAAGTGTTGGCGAGCATTGAATATCTTCAACCAAGAAAATTTGAATCACTTATTATTGAAAGGCGTAAGTCCAAAACTATGGGGTTTGAGTTAGCTATGTATTATTGTTGCGGAGAAATGAGACGCATCGTTTTGGTTTGAAAGGGCAGAAGTGTATCTCCATGTTTAACATTGGAATATTTCATTTATTTTTGAAACGGCCGTAAGTCCACGACATTTAAAATTCATTTCCCGCCGACACGTTGTGATTTTTAAATTTCTGTTTTCAATGTAATAAAGCTATTTCCATACCTTTACTGGAAACAAAAGTAAATTTGAGCCTAAAATAATTAGGTGAATTATAAAGAACATTTACTGATTATCTCAGAACTATGTTTTTGGACTTATGCCTTTTCAATAATAAGTGATTCAATTAGAGAACGATTGAGATTGAAAAGAGACCTGAGAGCTTAAACAAACAAAATGATAGTCGTAGTCTTCCGTCATCTTGGATACCAGTTCTGCCCAAACAAAGAAACACGTGCCAGTGACAATCCAACAAGACAACAAACATACCTCAACACGGGGAAAACGTTGCGTCACCGGGGTCGGTTGAAAATATATTTTCCGGGCCCATCACAAGAAGCAGGAGAAGAAAACACGATGACAACAATGACGCAACACAGCCAAACCAGTCCGTGCAAACTGACTGCGCGCGCACCCACAGAGAGAACGATACAGTCCGAGCCCGCCTAGCGACGAGGAAGCAGAGAGGCAAGTCCGGTCCTGTCATAACCTGAAGATGCTGGAGGATTATCCAGCGAAACGTTGTTTTAAAAGGTATGTTCCACCACCTAACAAACACTACACGTGGACGAAAACCCCAAAACCCGATACTACATCAGAATCGGTCTACGAAAACCTTCGTCATAACATATATATATATATATATATATATATTTTTTTTTTAATTTCTGAATTGTAGTAAATAATATCACTTACACCTACGGGATTGTTTCCCGACTAACCAAATCGAGACATAAACCCTCGCTCATTAATGACATTATAATTAATGTTTGGTGGTCAGTTCAAAGGCAGCAGATATTCGTTGCAGTACTGTTCCATCCATTCAGATGTATAATGCAACTACAATTCAGAGCTTAAAATGTACCCGTCCTGATGGTCTAGTGGTTAAGACGCCTGTCTGGAATGCGGGAGATTCGTGGTTCGATTCCCGGTCGGGGCGGACTTTTGTAATTTCTGAATTGTAGTAAATAATATAATTTATTATATTATTATAAATTTCGCAGGGTATTTAGTATTTACGCACGTACTACGTTCGTGGATTAATATCGTGTTCCTTACGATGGTGTAAGATATACTTGATATGCCCAGTAAAAAAATAGTACTAGGAAAACGCTAAAGTCCCGCCGCGTTGATGGATGAGCTTTTTAAAGTTTTTAGTTTGCGTGGGATATTTTTACTTTTACAAGTGCTTTGTTTTGTTGTCTACGCATTGTAGGTGATTGTTGTCAAGTTTCTATTGTTTCTTGTCAATCGGTATTATTTATCGTAAAAAAACTTATATTAAAAGCTTTATTTCTATAGATTCTGGCTAATTTTTCAACTTTTTCAATCAAAAGGTACTACATCACCATAACCTTAAAGTCCATGTATAATATGAACGTTGTAGCCCCACCCGTTTGGTCAGAATTGGCCCAAATGGCACGAAAATATCGCACAAAAAATAAAAAACTTATATTTAAAAAGCTTTATTTCTGTAGATTCTGGCAAGCTTTTTCAACTTTTTCTTTCTAAATGAATTACATCACTATAATTTTAATGTCCATGTATAATATAAACGTTGTAGCCCCACCCGTTTGGTCAGAATTGGCCCAAATGGCACGAAAATATCGCACAAAAAATCGAAAAAAATCGTAAAAGCACGATATTCATGAGAAATATTTCTTCGATTGTACCCAAAAACGTGACAAGTCTTAAGTTCAGAGATTTCGAAGGTCCTGTCAAATTTTCATCAAGATCGCATATGCCGTTTGCCCGGTGGAGAGCGAACAAACAGACAAAATACAAACAAAAAAAAAAACAAAAAAAAACAAAAAAAAACACGCGAGCTAAATTTTTTGTGGGGTCAGTGAAATGAAGTCTTCGCTTCACTCACTTCGCTCGCTACGCTCATCCAATCAGTCCTGTAGTGAAGGCGTAAATACTATATAGTGGCAATTCATTTATAGCATTGTGTATATCTCGCATTCATTTATTGTTGCTCAATTCATAAAAACAAATATACTTATCAAAGTCGTTTAATTTGTGTGTGACTTTTTTTTACGTACAATACATTATTGTCTACTATTTTAAACATATTAGTGGAAACAAATCATTGGATGAACGTAGCGAGCGAAGCGAGTGAAGCGAAGACTTCAATTTCACTGACCCCCCAAAAAATTTAGCTCGGGTGTTTTTTTTTTTTCTTTTGTCAGTTTTTTCGCATGCGATCTTGATGAAAATTTGTCAGGACCTTCGAAATCTCTGAACTTAGACTTGCTACGTTTTTGGGTATAATCGAAGAAATATTTCTCATGAATATCGTACTTTTACGATTTTTTTCGATTTTTAGTGCGATATTTTCGTGCCATTTGGGCCGATTCTGACCAAACGAGTAGGGCTACAACGTTCATATTCTCATGGACATTTAAGTAATGGTGATGTATTGCTTTTTAAAAGAAAAAGTTGAAAAAGTTAGCCAGAATCTATAGAATAAAGCATTTAATATAATGTTTTGATTTTTTGTGCGATATTTTCGTGCCATTTGGGCCATTTTTGACCAAACGGGTGGGGCTACAACGTTCATATGGAACATTAATGATGATTCATGGACATTAAGGATGTGGTGATGTAGTACCTTTTGAAAGAAAAGTTGAAAAAGCTTTTAATATAAGTTTCTTTTTTAAGGTAAATAATACCAATTGACAAGAAACAATAGAAACTTGACAACAATCACTTCAATGCGTAGGCAACAAAACAAAGCACTTGCAAAAGTAAAGATATGCCACGCAAACAAAAAACTATATAAAAGCTCATCCTTCAACGCGGCGGGACTTTAGCGTTTTCCTAGTTATTTTAACAAGGACAACGTTTTAGAGAAAAACTGCAATTTCTGTCATGTAAATAAAAACCAAAATCCTAATATTGTTAACACATTGAAACAAGCAAGAGTAGTAGCCAAGATAGACAAAATATTTGGATGAGCGAAGCGAAGACTTCAATTTCACTGACCCCCAAAAAATTTAGCTCGGGTGTTTTTTTTGTTTGTTTGTTTTTGTTTGTTTTTTGTTTGTTTTTTTGTCTGTTTGTTCGCTCTCTACCGGGCAAACGGCATATCCGATCTTGATGAAAATTGGAGGGGACTTTCGAAATCTCTGAACTTAGAGGTGTATTGTTTTTGGGTATAATCGAAGAAATATTTCTCATGAATTTCGTACTTTTACGATTTTTTTCGATTTTAAGTGCGATATTTTCGATTTTTTTTGCAATTTTTTTTTTTTATTATTATTAAGCTAACTAATCCAGCTGTTTAGAAACTAATTCCTATTTATTTATATTTTGTGCTTATGGACCGCTTGTGTTTCACTCGCACTGAACCAAAAGCTGGTTTTATGCTTATGGACTGCTTGTGGTCAACTCGCACTGAACCAGAAGCCGGTTTTATGCTTATAAACTGCTTATGGTCCACTCGCACTCGGCCAGCAGCTGGTTTGTGCATGTGGACCGCTTATGGTCCACTAGCACTGATCCAGCAGCTGGTTTTGTGCTTATGGACCGCTTATGGTCCACTCACACTGATCGGATTTGGATCGAGATTTGCAGCAGTATACCGCTTATGGACCACAAGCAGCAATAATTTTGTGCTTGTTGAGATGTCATTGGTTGTTTGCATTATGCAATAAATAAATAAATAAACAAATAAATAAATAAATATTAAATAAAATAAATAAATAAATAAATAAATAAAAAATAAATTAAATAAATAAATAAAAAATAAATAAATAAATAAATGAATAAATAAATAAATGAATGAACGAATGAATAAATGAATGTATGGATAAATGAATAAATAAATAAATAAATAAATAAATAAATACAAAATTTATTTATTTGCATTCTACGGCCACTGGCGGTCACTTGTGACAGTGTTATAGCGTTTATATAATATTCAAACTTTGTTTAGTCTATAAATTTTTGCTTTTTTACTAGGAAAACGCTTAAGTCCCGCCGCGTTGCTGGATGAGCGTAATTGGTGCATTGAGCTGCCATGTTTTATGCGGATTTTCTGTTGTTCTGTGGAAAAATCATTACTGAATTGAAGATTTTTTTAAAATAATTTAATTAAAAAAAAAAACTCTAATTTAATTTTTTTAATTAATCGTCGTTAAAAAAGAAAAAAGTCGTAAAAAATTTTGATTTTCATAAGAAAAAAATTTTTTCGATTGTGCTCAAATTTCACACGAATATTTTAAATTTCATAAAATTAAGGTTCTGTGAAAAAAATCATTAAAATTGGATAAAGCATGTAGGTGTTATAAGTCAAAGAATTGTTTAAACTAGGAAAACGCTTAAGTCCCGCCGCGTTGTTGGATGAGCGTAATTGGTGCTTTGACCTCCCAGTGTATGCGGTTTTCTGTTGTTTGTGAAAAAATTATTACTAAGTCGAAGAATTTTTTAAATTAAATTATATTAAATAAAAATTTTAATTAATTTTTTTAATCGTAATTTTTAAAAAAGAAAAAAAATCGTAAATTGCGACTTTCATAAGAAATAATTATTCGATTGCGCTCAAATTTTACACAAAATATATTATTCATAAAATTAAGGTTCTGTGGAAAAATCATTACAATCGGATAAAGCATGTAGGTGTATAAGTCGAAGAAATTTTTAAATAAACGAAAAAAGCATAAAATTGCGATTTTCACGAGAAAAAATTTTCCGATGTGGCTCAAAAACGTGGCAGTTCTAAGTTCAGAGATTTAGAAGACGTCCATAAAATTTCGTTGCAATCGGGAGTATGTTTTTGCCGGAATCGTGTTAACAAACACACACAAAAAAATAAAAAATAAACACTCCGATTTTTTTTTCCAGTTTAGTGAAATGGAATGTTCGCTTCGCTCGCTACGCTCATCCAATCAAGTTTTCGTTAGGAGTTATACAACGGTCAACGATCTTGTACCGAAACAAAAACTGAACAAACTTATAAAAGTTATGCCGAGTGGAATAAAAATACGAAAACTGTATATTTTAGCCGTGAAGGAGCTTTTTTCCTCAGTTAATAATTTAAACATACATTATTTTGTTCTAACTATATTATAAAAGAAATGTGAAATTGAATTTGGGAAAAAATTTAGTTGTTTGGGTTTTGTTACGAAATCAGAAATTTCACAATTACCTTTTATTCCTGCAAAATTGTCGTCAAGTATTGACTTTATCTTGGAATTTTGTTTACTTTGGTTGGTGATTACACATATACTTGGATGTATCAGCAGGAGGCAAAGTGCCGTGTCACAAGCAACGCCTGAGTGACCAGTGGATGTAGCTACGATCTGTGACGAGCTGCGACAGTCAAAGCGAGCCCCGAGCAGATGTTGGATGAGCGTTTAATTGGGGCATTGAGCTGCCATGTGTTATGCGGATTTTCAGTTGTTCTGTGAAAAAAATCATTTCTTTCTTGAAGATTTTTCAAAACTATATTAAAAAAATAAAAAATTAACTTAAATTTTAATTTTTAAATTAATCGTAATTTAAAAAAAAAGGGAAAAAGTCGTAATTTTTAAATTTCATGAGAAATAATTATTCGATTGCGCACAAATTTACACGAAAAGTATATATTCATAAAATTAAGGTTCTGTGAAAAAATCATTCCAATAGGATAAAGCATGTAGGTGTTATAAGTCAAAGAATTTTTTTTAAAAACGAAAAAAAGGTAAAATTTTGATTTTCATGAGAAATAGTTTTCGATGCGCTCAAATTTTACACCCAATACCTAGATTTATAAAATTAAGGTTATGTGAAAAAATCAATTAAAATCAGATAAAGCATGTAGGTGTTATAAGCTGAAGAATTTTTTAAAATTCGAAAAAAATCGGTTAAGTTGCAATTTAATGAGAAATAATTTTCCGATTGCGCCCCAAACGTAACAGTTCTAAGTTCAAAGATTTCGAAGGCCCCATAAAATTTCATTGTAATTGGAGTATCGGTTTAGCCGGAATCATGTTAACAAACACACAAAAATACATGTATACAGAAAAAAAAAGATAAACATTCCGGATTTTTTCTCCAGTGTAGTGAAATGGAATCTTCGCTTCGCCGGTACTCGGTCTACGCTCATCAACAAAGAAAAAACCCGTAACTTTCGTTTTTCTTGAGAAATAATTTTCGATGGGCCCCTCAAATTTCACATGAGTACCTAAATTCATAAAAAAAAGGTTGTGTGAAAAAAAGCATTAAAATCGGACAAAGCAGGTAGGTGTTTATAAGTCAAAGAAATTTTCAAAAAATGGGAAAAAAAAAATCGTAAAATTGCGATTTTCTTTAAGAAATAATTTTCCGATTACGCTAAAAAACGTGGAGTTCTTCGTTTAGAGATTTAGAAGGTCTCCATAAAATTTCATTGCAATCGGATTATCGGTTTAGCCGAAATCGTGCTAACAGACAGACAAAAATACAAAAAAAGGAAGAAAAAAAACATTCCGGATTTTTTTCTCCAGTGTAGTGAAATGGAATCTTCGCTTCGCTCGCTACGCTCATCCAATTATATTCTATTATTTTCACTGGAATAAAAACCATAAACCAACATTCTATTTCAGTGAGCTTCCCGTACACAGTCATTCTTACATTGATCTAAGAAACTATAAGCTATATGTAAGAATTTATTTGATTACATTATACCATGAAAGAAACCCTGTTTATATTTTTAATTTCACGATTACTTGTGTTCGTGTAATGTATGTATGTAAAAATTAAAATTATTTACCAAAGTTACGGAAATTAAAAACTTTGCATCATAGATTCGGTAGAGGAATTGTTTGTAACATCCCGTGACAAAGGGATATTTAAAACAAAATGCGTTCCTTCAGGGCAACCATTAAAGGATTATAATTGCATTCTACTACCTTTCGGTGATAACTCTTTAGCTGGAAGGTTGATTCCTTTGAGCAGAATGCCAGAGTATAAAGCGGGATACTATCAAAGGGGCTTCAGTATTGTCAAAGTGGCCTAATAACGGTAATATCACGTCGTGTGGGGGCGCCATTTATAGCAAGTCCCTTCATTTACTTCAATGCTAGCTCAGACTAGACGAGTTCAGGTACTTGTTGAATGTATTGAGGCCCCCTGTTGAGGAAGTTAACATTTTAAAATCGTCAGTAAACAATAAAAAAAGGAACATAATCCATTTACCCACAATAAATGATTTGCTTTAGTTTTGCACCGTGTTACTATACGTAAAAGTAGGGGGAAAGGACAGTTCTGGACCAGTGGAGGATCTGGATTTAAAAATGGGCTCTTATGGAGAATCCCCACACACAGGGAATCTTTTAATATGGAATTTTTTAATTATAATTAATTTTTCATTATAACTTAATTTTAATTATAAATATTTGATTTTGGTTTAAATTTTGCAAATTTTTATTTACCATTTTTTTTTAATTATGAATTTTAATAATTCTTTTTCCAATTTTTTTGGAGGGCGATTCAGAGGCCGATACTACAAAGAGGTGATAACTTTACTAAGTAAGTAAGTAAGTAAGTAAATTGTTTCATTATTTAGATATTATTTTGTATGTATGTATTTGTGTTGATATTAGTATTATATTTTTAATATGGAATTTTTTATATTAATTTAATTTTTAATATTACTTTAATTTTTAATATAAATATTTGATTTTTTGTTTAATATGTTATGTTATTAGTTGGTTTAAAATTTATTTAACCCATCTTGGTTTTTAAAAA
>JAMZAV010011666.1:17500-20426 GCA_024449915.1 Sweltsa coloradensis | reverse complement strand
GGGGGCTCGTGTTAAATAATAATCCGTGAATTTCCGTAGTAAATATGCACATACACTTGTACAATTCAACAGTCACCTTGGTAAAACGAATATGTTTGCCTGTATGCTTCGTCATTACATAAAAAAATAGGTTGAAATGTACTGAAGTGGGCCAGTTCACCTTCATTTTTTGATTTTTTTTATCGTAGATATGGTGCTGAAAAACATCGTTTACAGAGTCTAAGTGCAGTTAAAACATGACGCAATAACTGAAGTATGATGATTTTTTTCCGCCTTCTTCGAAAAGACCTCCAGGAGCTGGGGCTTTGCCCCAGACCCCAGCTGCCCCCCACAAAATCTACTAATATCCCCTCAACTTTCAAAATGTTCCTACCCTCCTGCCGCAGGTAGAATACAACAGCCATGTCGTCTAGTCTTCTCATGGAAGACAATGTGGGATACAAACACAAGAGCAGAGCTGACTTCTCCTGGGAGGAGAGCAAAGAGAGCCTGGATTACAACAGGAATGTGATGGAGCGAGACCTCGTCAGATCCAGGCCAGTGGCGGTCCCGGGTGAGGAAGAGGCGGGGCCCACTGTGATACAGAGGTAGGTTGTCTAAATTAGTTTCAGGTCCAGGTCAAAGTTCTACCCATTGTTAACGTGCTGTACCATCCTATTGTAGAGCTACCTGGCGGACAGAGACAAAAGAGCGGCCGCGCGCATAAACCGTCCAACTCGCGTTACCCGGTTTATGCTCTCGCGGCCAGCCGTGGTCCCGACGTTCTATTTGATGTCATAATACACTTCCTGGTTTACCAATCTGCACACAGATAGCGCCACAGTGAACGAATATGTATTAGCATGCAGTAGTCTACGCGTGGCTTCTAGCTTCACCGGCCGATGTTGCTGCCACCGCAACTGCTCGTATCTTAGATCGATCATTTGTCAGTTACACAGATTATGCTCGCGGCCCAATTTTGTTTTTCACTACTCAGTTTTGGGTTAGGAGTGCACTCTCAGTTCCTTTGCAAAGCATTGCAAGATAAAAACTATTCGTGCATTCAAACAATTAATTACGTGGTAAGAACAAATAGAATTGGAATGTGCATTCACTCAATATCGCTGTCTGCTATTTTGAACCAGAACTAAAACGAGTGCGGTACTTAATTACTAGGTTTCATTCCCGTTCTCAGTCTCGATCAGGACCCTTCGTACATTGCTTCTGACATCACCAATGATTGATGTTAAATTGAGAATGAAAAAAGTCTCGTTTTTCAAGTAATTAGACACGTCCCAAGGTTCTGTTGTTCATAATATAGGAGCCACCTCAGAAGTTTTCTTCAGGAGCTGAGCGAGATGAGCTCCGTTATCTTCATTGTTGTAATTATTTAAGATGCCTACGTTGTATAAATGCAGAGACTGACAAAACAAAACAACGGTACGAAACAGCTTTGATGTGTACGAACATTCTCCAGATGATTTACCTCAGGTTTTAGTGTCATCGAATCTAAGATCACTTCCAAATAAAAAGTGATCAATACATATTTGTTTATTTATTTGGATCTTACTCTGCAGCCAGCAATCACAAATTTGATATCAAATTTTGAATGGTTGTCAGCTGAGGTCTGTAAAACTTTATTACTGATCTTCATCGAAATATTTTATGACGTTTCTTTGGCATTTGTGCAGGAAATCACTCAACATAGGACAAGAGTAACAAAATTTTAATATTTTGGAATGTGGAGTAGACTTTTACTTCCCATTTGACAATATTTTTTTTTGCTTTTATTTATTAATTAATAACAAAACTTAAGTCCTAACATTGACAGTGTCTACATGATGTTCTAAGCTCTATGGTGTGTGTGGTCTAGGTTCTACTCTGGGGCGAGTGTCCTGGTGACGGGAGCCACTGGGTTCATGGGTAAAGTCCTCATAGAGAAGCTACTGCGGTCTGTCCTGACATAGACACCATCTACATGGTGGTCAGGGAGAAGAAAGGAAGGAGCCTAAACGAGAGGATCGACGACTTGATTAGCTCACCGGTAAGATAACTATTATACACTCAATACGGGCAAAGAAAGTATTCAGGCTGAATAGCAAACCCTTATTATGGATCAACTTTAGAAAAAAGTTGTTTTTCAATGCAGGCCAAGTCACTCTGCGCTCAAAAAATGTTGTTCTTCTACTACACCTACGGAAGTTTTTTCAGATTAATGAAATTAAGAAACGAACCCTCACTCATACCTGCGTTAGGTAATGGCATTCTAAATCGTGTTTAGATTGTCAGTTAAAAGGCAGCAGAATCGTTGCAGTACTGTTTTAATATATTCAGATCTATAATGTACCAACAATCCAGATGTTTGAAGTTAACCGTCCTGGTAGCTTAGGTGTGAAGCACTCGACCGGCAATTGGGAGACCGGGGTTCGATATCACGCTGGGATGATTTTTTTATTTTATTTATTTTATTATTTATTTAATGTCTATCCTAATCAGTTATAAAAACTGATTTACAAAGGAGGACAACTAAATAAATATAATAACATAGATGCAGAAACAACAATAAACTACATTTTCGTAAATATTTGAAATAGTACCATTACAACAACAATGCATTTAACACAACAATTTTGGTAACAAATAAAAATGATATTATATGCATTTAATGAATGAATCAAATATAAAAAAGGGTGGAGAATGAAAAGAAAAGAAATGAAAAAAAAGAAAAAGAATAAAGAAAGAAAAAGACAAAAAAAAACATTAAAAAATAAAAACGAAAAGAAAAAAAACTGATTTATTAGACGATCCCACTCAAACAAATATGAGGTTTGCCAAAAATCAGGAACAGCAAATCAGGGAGTATCATCAAAAAATTTCGCGGAGAAAAACCCCCGAACCGAATTTCTGGATTGATTTACATAAGATACAAAATATGATTTTAAAAGAA
>JAMZAV010011666.1:0-12500 GCA_024449915.1 Sweltsa coloradensis | reverse complement strand
TCTGCTGATGGGGAGGTGCAATATGTATGGTGTTTTATGCTTTAAAACAATGTACATGGTATTGTAATAACTTTGTATATTTAGTCAACAACTTTAACTGTTATTGAGAAATTTGTTGGTTGACGCAATGTAATGTGATAGATACTAATAAATGATGATGATGATATGATGATGATGATGATGATGATGATGATGATGATGATATGTGATGATGAGATGTGATGATGATGATGAGGGATGATGATGAGGGATGTTTGATGAGAAAGAAAAAAGAAGAAGAAGAAAGAAGAAGAAGAAGAAGAAGAAGAGAAGAAAAGAAAAGAAGAAGAAAAAGAAGAAGAAGAAGAAGAAGAAGAAGAGAAGAAGAAGAAAAAGAAGAAAAAAAACTATTTTTGAAATTATTGTTTTCGTGATTTCGATAAACACCCGTATTCCACTGGGACTGCCACTGTCAGGTTTGACAAACCCACCTGAAGTTGGCCTCTTGCAGAACGTGAGGGGAACCAGAGAGGTCCTGATCTTTTGCAGGACATTCAGAATATCAAGGTGATTTTCTTTTTATACCGAAAGAGCATGGTGGAACACAAGGTCACCGTGAGGGGAACTAGAGAGGTCCTGAATCTTTGCGGGACATTCAGGAATATCAAGGTGAGTCTTCTTTTATACCGCAGAGCATGGTGGGAACACAAGGTCAAAAGATGGTACTTGATAATTAATTAAACCACATTGGTAGTGTATTTCCACCAATGCCTCGTTTTGTTTATTCAGAAAATATTGATGAATTTCGTTACCCATCACAAACAAAACACTTCTTGTCAAAGTCAGCGAGTGTTCACGGAATCAACCCTCTAAGACTGGACCACATAAACCCTTTCCACATCATAATTTGAATTTGTTTGTAACTTGAGATTTCCTGGAAAAATATTTTTATTGTCCCCGAAGTACTTAAATTAGACAATTAATTTCACGCAACGATAGTGTTTTTATCGTTTTGTGGGCGGGGGCCAAAGTCTTGACACGTGTCTCGTCCTCTTTCAGTCGCTGGTCCACGTGTCCACCGCCTACTCCAACTGCCCAACGAAGCGATAGACGAACGCTTCTACGAGCCGCATCTCCCAGTGACCACATGATTCCACTTGGCCGAGACTTCGGACACGAACACCTTAGATCGTCTTTCACACAAATTTGTCCAGCTCTGGATGTGGATAGAGATTCATTAATTTTTTCGGGTTCATCTTTCCTGGGGACAAAATGACCAAATCAGTGTTTTGATTTGGAGCTTTCTCGGTTATACATACATATTCATTACTACTTTTTCGGGTAGACCGAGTAAGTGTAGGCAGATTATTATTTTTTGTGGACCACATTGTCAATTGTGACTGAAGATGTTATTGCTTGTCGTCTTCTTCTTCGTCGCATCTCGCTCACATCTCGCCGTGCAGACGCAACAAGGTCAGATCGCAGGAAGAGGGGGCGGTCCAGGGTCACGTGAGGAGGGGGCGAGATGCGACGAGGGAGAAGACGACAAACAATAACATCTTCAGTCACCTTGACAATGTAGCCCACAGTGGCCACGAAACGTTGGTGTTTCAAGGTAATTCAGTAATAATTTGCAAACACTTACTCGGTCTACCCGAAAAAGTAGTCATGAAATCAGTGTTTGTTTATATATCTGTATAAAGAATCTGTTACTGACATAGATCAATAATTATTTTGTCCGCCCAAAATATCTATTCAGAGAGTGAGATGGTTTAGCTACGTCACCAAGCCAAACCAGGCAGATCAAGCTAAAGATATAAGTAAAGTTGACTAGAAAGTAATGTACATGAATTGCAGAAATTGCTGAAAATAAATTTTAAAATAATATAAAATGATTTATCACAATACCAATTTATTTAAAATATTTTTCGTTTTCGGACTCTGTGTGTATACCCAGATATTATGACTAATTATCTAATAATCTAATTGTAATGTAACCAATATAGTGAGAAGAGATGTTTGATTGTGTTAGGTTGATGGGGGAATGGCCAAACACATACTCCTTCACGAAGGCTTTGACGGAAGATACAGTGAGGAAGTACGGTCACAGTTACCCCTTAGCTGTGTTCAGACCTTCAATAGGTGAGTTGATGTCAATTTACCAGCTTCACCTCTCTTGGTGCATATAGCAGTGCTTAAGCATCATGACTTAATCTTAAGGCTCTACTGGACCCTGTATTATTTCGGTGTGTTGCAGTGGTTTCGTACTTCCATCGTATCTAACGACACAATTGAGATATCTTTATAATTTTTTTTTTTATTCTACTCAGTAAAGACGTCCAATGAACGTGTGTTGTGTACTTTTTCCAATATTGCCCTTGTTTTTTATAAATAAATTTTGTTAACTTTTGGGGAAATTTTAACATTTACCCTTTTTTCGCGAATTTTTTAAGGCGTTACCAAGCACTTTTTGGAAAAAGTACACAACACACGTGTTAATAGACACCATTAACTAGCATTCCTAAAATCTGAGAATTTTTAGACAAGGGGTGTCCGCTGTACAATGGAAGTACGAAAGCATGTTTCGGCTATATTTTAGGCTTTTTTGACTCCAGCAAGTGGCGCAACCTAGCGACACGAAGCTTTTTCACACTTTGAGTGACAGGTCATATAATTTTGTTAATAACTTGTTCTGATTGGCTGCATGGACTTTGCTCATGAACTACTGCAGGACACCATTTGAATCATTATGCATAGATCTGCGCTATAGAATGCTATGCTTGGCGTCCAATGTTTATTGCACTCTTACAGACAATTGTTCGATACCGGAACATCCCAAATATCAATTTATTATATGTACAGGGACCAGTATGTTTTGAGTTCGATCCCCAGTCGTGACAATTTTTGTTAATTATATCACAACACAACAAAATGAAACAATTATTAATACATCCAGCCACGGCGCGTTATTACATTTATGCATCTCTGAGTCTTTCAAGTTTAACATGCACGTGAATTGAAGTAAGATAATTTTTAGTGTATCGCCCATTGAAAGCGTGTGATGTACTAATATGAAGTTGAGGCAGAAGGTGGGGGTGGGGGGGGGGAGGAGGGTTCATGGTAATCAAGTCCATTTGTTTGGGTACGAACATAAACATCTCTAATAGGAGAAAAAAATGGGTTGAAGCACGCGGAAAACCACTTTCCATGATGATAATAAACATAATCTAAATACAGTATTTTATTCGACTTTATTTGGCAATTTCAATTAACATTGTATATATATTATAATGGTTTTAAAACAGTGTTACCACCCGGGATTGAACCACGGCTGTCAAATTAAGATGAGATAAGTCGTAACAAAGTGGCTTTATTGTTGGCTATTGCTTGAATATTAAATTTTTGGTAGATGAAATTATATTTTTTTATTTCAACCACGGCACAGGACCATTTTTATTTGAAGTTAAGAAAATTAATAATAAAAAGGGGTGAGAGCATTTGCCCAGATATCAGAGGTTCGGGGTTCAATCCCCGGTGGAGGCACCTTTTTTAATTTATGTCTATGATAAGACTACCATCATAACAGCGTCATAGTCACCAACTATAAATATTATCTGGACATCAAGCAAAAGCAAAGCGCTCTGATGTGAATTCGCCTTTGGTTTACTTGCACCCACGATGTTATGAAAGTTCTCTACTCTCTCTAACTCTAACTCTTCTGGAAGGAAACAGGAATTAACGAATATGCCGAAAAGAATTTAAAAAATCAATCTGTGTTCCAAAAATATAAACGAAATTAAAATCGTATTTCCTCATTTTATCTGGATAAGTTATCTGCCTATTATACTTCTTATATTTGAAGATTTATTAAATATACGCATCAATCGCATACTGCTATGTATTTTTGTGCAACATTGCACAACTGTAGGCCGATGACAGCCACCGAGTCGTAAATTACCAGTGTCAAGCGGACGTACATTTCGTTTCGTAACATGCAGTGACCTTGTAACCGACGCAATTCTGTCACATCGAGATATAGGCAAATCTGGTTTTATTTTCATTCAATTCTTTTTCGTGACCCTGTGCTAGTTATCATACTTAGAAAGTGTGTGATCTCCCATGAAAAATAAGCTATAAGAAGTGTGTGGTGTAGGTGTGTAGGGTTAATGTTGAAAAAACAATTGGTCACATGCGTGTTTATTATAGATACGGTAATTGTAAGACATTTCGTGTTTGTGTGTGTAATAATATTTGACTTGGGTCGATGGTTTTTATTATATATGTTTAACCTTGGCTTATAGTAGGCGACTATGACGCTGTTACTGTTAGTTACTTTAGACAGAAATTAAAAGTGACTACACCCGGGGTTTTGAACCCCGGGCCGGGACCTTAGCTGTCCGGGCTTGTCTTGCCAACTGAGCTATGCAGCCACCAATTTAAATCTGTCTAATTCTTGGTCTGTTTTGTACATTTGTAGAGCAGCACTGAAAAAAAACTAGAGAATACATTAAACCATCTCTGTAACCCTAGAGTTGGGATATACGATGTTTAACCTTGGCTTTATAAGTAGGCGACTTTGACTCTGTTATGTTAGTACTTTAGACAAAAATTAAAAAAGTGACTACACCAGGGTTTAAACCCGGGACCTTAGCTGTATGTACATGTAATGTACAAAATAGACCAAGAATTAGACAGTTTTAAATTGGTGGCTGCATAGCTCAGCTGGTAAGAGCATAGCCCGGACAGCTAAGGTCCCGGGTTCAAACCCGGTGTAGTCTCTTTTTTAATTATATATAAATATATATACTCGTAAATAAATGTATTAGAGTCGATATATTTATTTTCGTTGGAAAACAATGCTAAAACGTAGTCTAACGGTAATGTATTATACGGTCTACTATTAGTATTTTTGTATTAGGCCGTATTTACTTTTTTAATGGAACTTAATATTTGTGTGGATTTAATAAAATAAAACATAACTTATAAATTTTCCGCTCGAGATAGGGGGACCATTTCACGCAGTGATTGTAGTTTGTTGTAATATGCATATTTAAATATGAGTAGGCTCAGTTTTGGAATTATTTTGTGTTCGATTCTCATGACCATCCATTATTTCGATGGCGCGTGTTTCAGTAGATCCATTGTATTGACACACGCACACATCCACACGATTGACATTTTTGTATAATTTTGTTTAGCCCTGAGAAGTGCATGGTGGGTTATCATGAAACAGAAATTAAAAATTGTCTCCACAAGGTGTATTATAGATCTCAGGATTTTCACTCTCCGGGCGGATTCCAACCAACTTAGCATTATAGAGACGACGTAATTATTTAGTATGTATTTTGCTAATTACAGAATTTGTTAATTGAATATGAGTGAAAACATTGTACGCATTGCACTAGAAATAAAAACTAAAATAGGCTTGCATCCCGGCATTCGCCTAAGGGCTCAAGAATTCCCGGATGAAACTTTCAGCTAGGATTGCTGGTGACGGGATTCAACCGTTTTCCTTCCAAATCAGAGTCTCACGCGTTATGCATGAGCTACCTCTAACGGTTATTCGGTCAAAGCAAGCCATGCAGGGTTCGACAAATGCTATGTCAGAGATGCTGGAGACATGTCGAAATATTTGTGGTCTGGAAAATTTGTTCCAAACGGACACAACAGAGAGGCGTAGTTTTCGTGTATATGCATTTGCCGCCTGCCGGCTGCCGCCTCGAGTGATCCAATAACACATTGCCAATGCCCGGCGATGAGTCATTCAACACTTTAATAAGTATAATTTTATATACAACTTTTACGCACTTCTACCGACCTTCCGAGGATGTTTTATAGTACGTCAATGCAAGGCCGAAGGGAATAATGCCAGAGCGTTGATTCCATGTAGTAATAATACAGTGTTTTCTATCATCCAAATGGACTTGGTTCGAGCTCTCATGCACTATTGGCTTATTACAGCAAAACGGTCACACCCGGGAATCGAAATCGAAAGCTGAATTGAAGTTGTACTTCAACATTTACACAATGGTTATATACTGATCAAAATATCATAATTTTTGTTAACATGTATTATAAAAGGCAAGTAATTGGATGAGCGTAGCGAGCGTAGCGAGCGAAGCGAAGATTCCATTTCACTACACTGGAGAAAATAATCCGGAATGTTTTTTTTTTTTTTCTTTTTTTTTTTTTTCTGTATTTTTGTGTGTCTGTTAACACGATTCCGGCTAAACCGATACTCCAATTGCGATGAAATTTTATGGAGGCCTTTGAAATCTCTGAACGAAGAACTGCCACGTTTTTTGAGCGCAATCGAAAAATTATTTCTCATGAAAATCGCAATTTTAACGATTTTTTTCGATTTTTAAAAAATTTCTTCAGCTTTAAACACCTACATGCTTTGTCCGATTTTAATGATTTTTTCACAGAACCTTAATTTTATGAATTTATGTATTCGTGTGAAATTTGAGCGCAATCAAAAACTATTTCTTATGAAAATCGAAATTTTACGTTTTTTTTTTTTTTTTAAAACAATTCTTTGACTTATAACACCTATATGCTTTATCCTATTGTAATAATTTTTTCACAGAACCTTAATTTTATAAATTCATATATTTTTGTAAAATTTGTGCGCAATTGAATAATTATTTCTTATGAAAATTTCAATATTACGATTTTTTCCTTTTTTTAAATTACAATTTATTAAAAAAATTTAAAATTTAGGTTAATTTTTCATTTAATTTAATTTAATTTAAAAAAAAATCTTCAACTTAGTAATGATTTTTTCACAGAACAACAGAAAATCCGTACAACACATGGCAGCTCAATGCACCAATATACGCTCATCCAACAACGCGGCGGGACTTAAGCGTTTCCCTAGTAATATTGACACAACAGATGAAGGCAGCAATGTTCATTCTGTATCAATGATGTACTTCGTTACGTATTTGACTTAGCGAGAAATGGTGTTGCTTTAAAATTTATTTATGCATTCTTGAATAGAGAAAATAATGTGAAAGGTTATTTCAAATGTCCCGAGAAATAATAATATAATAACGCAAGTAAGCAAACATAAAAATATACTTCGAAAGAAATTCATTACCGTTTCATAATTTCATTACACATTACATTGGTGTTCCTTCTCCTTTCACAATTATTTTTTCACTTCATTAATTAACATACGTGCCTTGCCGTCGTTGTAGCATACGTGCATTTCATTGGATGTCATTGGGTAAAGCTATTGGGTATAGGTTTTGAAGAAATATATTTGAATGAATTTAATGTATAGGTATATCATGGAAATAGTTTGTACGAATATTAAATATTTATGTTTCTTATTAGGCCGCCACCTACAGAACAAATGTCATAATCAAAAGGCCGGAGAATAGTTGACTTTTTTCATCTTTCCGTTCAATGCAGTCAGAAAAAAATCGGAAGCATAAACTCAATGATAGGTACTATTGTTGTACACTATACATACTGTACTTTTATGGATACGGACTTGATAGAAGAAAATGTGACGAGTTTTAATCGTATTGAATATTCAAATGTCAAATGAATAATAAAAAAACAGCACTTTCTTCAGAAGCCATTTCAAATTCCATTCTTATATACCAGTCATCAATGGATCAGTGCATGGTTGCATCAGGAGGTGGCTTTGCACAGCTAGCTAAAATATCATCCTGATTAAATGTATGCACAACCATATTAATATTTTGGTATACTTATGTACGTAGCTATAGCGCAATAAACGGCACGTTACACGTACCCACGCATAATAAATTGTAATAATAAGTAGATTAAAATATGTAACAATCATGCCTCAAGTATGTTTTTGTGGTCTTAAATCAGCGTTTTCGAATATACATATACTTCTTACGGGCGTGTTTCGATTCCACAGTTTTTTAGTCGGTAAGATTTATACACTTTTTTTTCATTCATCACATACATTAATAACCAATTGGAATTTCCTGATCATAAAATTTACTCAGTCACCCTAGATCTAGCACCCTCTGTTGTAACTCGTCCACGGAGCGAGACTGCGAACGATGTGAAATAATAGTGCTTCGCGCCTCGCGGACCGTAGACCGGACTCACGGTGCCGCACCGTATCGCGGAGCTTCTGCAGTACATCGTGCAGCCACAGACGTACATTGCAACTACGGCCGTCTATTGGACGGCTATTTTTCGAATATTCTGAGTGACATTTGCGAATCCCACCTCCAGTGCCTCTTTCAAGCTCCCATTATCACCAACTTAGGCCTACTGGCCAAACTCCGGTGACTCTTAAGAAGGTTTCACACCTTAAAGACAAGTTTATGATATGCATCAACTCAAAAGTCAAGACAAACATTTGAAAAACAAATGCTTGAGCTAATACATCATCCGTCACTTAATTTTTAATCTTGTCCAGCTTTCAAGTTGACGTTCAGGGTCATGTTTGGTCAAAAAGTTGATCTTACTCTATTGAGGTCACTCCAGTCAGCCTCGATAACGGAATAATGACTTTTGATGAAATGGGAATAGTTAATAACAACGATACCCAAGATCCTGTTGATGTGTGTTAAGAAATATTAAGATACATACAATTAAAAAAAAACTATAATAACTATTATTTATTTTATGATCAATAACCTAAATGAACGCATAATATTTCCATAGTAGTCAATACAAAATTAGGCGGTAAGCTGATATATGACCCCTCGCTTAAATCCCAAATGAGTACCTTTACTTTCTGGTCACATAACAATAAACCAGCATGAAGATCTGACTGTGATATAAACAAGCAGTAAAGTAGAACGTTTTGTCCTGTATACACCTTATTGTTCCAGTGGTGTGCACCAGCTTGATCTCCTGTCTGTGAGCTTCAAGAGCTTGTTCCGTATCTACACCTTATTGTTCCAGTGGTGTGCACCAGCTTGATCTTCTCTGTGAGCTTCAAGAGCTTGTTCCGTATCTACACCTTATTGTTCCAGTGGTGTGCACCAGGAGCGAGCCTCTGCCGGGGTGGATTGACAACGTGTACGGACCCACGGGCGTCATCGTTGCCAGCTCCGCGGGTCTGCTGAGAACTATGCAGGTGAACGAGGAGACAGAAGCGAACCTCGTCCCTTGTGACATGGTCATCAACGCTCTCATCGCCACCGCCTGGGACGTGGCAGAAAACAGGTAGTGTGGTCTAGTGGTTAGAGTATATGATTGAAGTGTTTAATGTTGAATGTTGCACAAGTCAATTGGATAAATGATGTACAAAATTAAATACAGGGATTTTTAAATGATTGATATCAAATAATTGCTTGCGATGAAAAAATAACAGCATTAGAACCTGCTGCACTGAACCTGTTATGTTCGTAGAGTCACCGCCCCTGAGATCCCAGTCTACAACTACGTCTCACCGAAGAGCAACCGTCTCACATGGAAGCGCTACACGGCCCTCTACTATGATCAAGGCGTTAAGACACCGCTTTCTAGAACCCTGTGGTACCCGTCTATGGTGCTGCTGAGCAACAAGTGGCTCTACTTCTGCTACCGACTGCTCGTCCACATCCTGCCAGCTCTGCTCATGGACCTGTGTCTCCTGGCTACCAACAAGTCACCACAGTCAGTATCAACACAATACTATTTGACTTGAATTCTTACCTGAACCAACCGTTAAATTCTTACTCAAAGGAAGAAGTTGGTTCTGTTAAAGAACATAAATTGAAATCGTGTCTTTTCTTCAGCAAAGTAGCCACTTACCAACCCTTGTAGTACTGGTCGCTCAAAACCTGCATGGTGTCTGCGCGAAGGCGAGAATGCGACCTAGAGTTATGAGCGAGAAGGTCCCAAAAACTGTCTATGTAGGTGGACGAGAGCGAGTGAGATTAGTGGACTGTATTTTGAGGAAGATTTTAGAAATACGTGAAATACGTACAGGTTGGAAAAACCGGACTGTGAATATAGACTGAAATCACTCACCGACTTAGCCAGGGCGGCGCGAGTATAGAGTAAGTTCTGCTGGGCGTCGGCGTACAGGGCGATCAATATCGATGAACTATATACACTAAATAGTTATGCTTACACCATAGAATACCAGGTACACAGTATATGTGGCGAGGAGGTGCTTACGAAACACGCGCGTGCACTATTTGCGAGAGTCCGAGAACAACTAATTCGCGATTGCCACGAGGTGCTGACGTTCAGTATTGCGGTCAGTAACGCAGAAAACGTCACACCCGGTATAGGAAGGAAAGGAATGATCTAGGTGTGGAATTCAAAGTAAAAGTGCGAGAACACCTTCTATAGCTTTGGTTAAAGGTTTCTGGCTTGTTCTCGCAGCGCACATAAGTTATCTTTAACTGAGAATTTTTGCTTACGACATTGTGAATACAGTCTGCTCGGCAGTCCGGGTTAGTGGAGGAACCTATATGACTGTCAAAAAGTTACACCGTCCTTTCGGATGGGACGTAAAGCCGTTGGTCCCATTGGTACTTTTCGGAAGGAGTAGGCTATGTGCCGGTACCGGGTTTCCCCTCCTCCCTTCTCTATTAAATTTGCACAAGTGGGCTGCAATGCCTGTTGCAAATAAATAATAAATAATGTAGGCCCTTTTCTTTATTAGAAAAATTGAAAACCATTAAAATTTAGTTTAAAAAATTGATATCATACTTAATTTCTAAAAATATTTTAATTTACCAACCAATTTTATTTGGGACTGAATGGGAAAAGTAATAAAAATTTTATTAATTGATTGAATTATTGTGTAATGAAACTAATGTTATTTTCGCCAGGATGCTGCAGATCTACCGTAAGATCCACAAGTTCACCGGTGTGATCGCGTACTTCGCGACGCAGGAGTGGTTCTTCGAGACAAAGAACGTGGAGGGAATGTGGAAGAGACTCCACCCACCGGGGCCAGGAGTTGTTCTCGTTCGACATGAGCTCTTTGGACTGGTACAGATACATCAAGGGGACCTGTAGCGGCCTCAGGGTCTATCTGCTCAAAAGGGTCCGGAGGACACGATACCCGCTGCCAAGGCTAGGTTCAAAAGGTACATAGATATTACTAGGAAAACGCTAAAGTTCCGTCGCGTTGTGAGCGAGCACCGGTAGGGTGAAACACGACCGAGTGCGACATTCCCATAATGTTACATACCAATAAGTCTTTAAGGTTTTGACCGATTTAGCTGAAAATTTGTAAATAGAGAGAATGTTACACTTATTGACTCTGCCAAACTTCATAACGATCGGAACATTTTTTATTTTTTTTTTTTTTTATTTTTTTATTTTTTTAAAAAACAACGATCGGATTTTGTTTTTAAAAAAATATACAGCAACCCGCATAGGTGGTATGTACATGTGTGCCAAATTTCAGGTCGATCAGAGAAACGGTGCGACCTGTACCGAAGCAGTAACAGAAAGAAAGAAAACAGACATTCGAGCCATAAGATTCAAGTGGAGAGGGTCGCTCAATAACACCTATAGTAGGCTAGATCCGCAGTCTCCAATACGTCAGCACAGTCGCGAGCGTAGCAAATTGAAGCGCCAATTTGCCATATTCAAGATGGCGATTTGACGTTTTAATTTATGCTTTTTAATCCAATAAAGTATTTTTCTGGATTGATCAATATAATTTTGCTTGTGCAGCATGGAAATGCACAAACAGAAAAATAAGCAGTTATTACAGAAGGTAATTGTAATTATTTGGTGTTAATGGCTAGAATGCTCACCTGTTTAAACTGACGACAATCTTGAGACTATTTTGGGCTAACAAATCGCTCCCATCTACTTAAAATGCAAACTGCCATATTCAAGATGGCTTCAAATTGTCACGGAAAATGGATTAATGACTGCGCATCTAGCCCACTATAGGTGTTTAATATCTATCAGAAAAAGGTGACGCTTCTTACTTTACTGTTTGTCAAGTTGGTTGTTTTGCTAAACTAATGATGATCAGGTCTAGGTCCAAGTCCAACCCAATGATAACGGCTTTACTACTAGGAAAAAAGCTAAAGTCCCCGCCGCGTTGATGGATGAAACGTTTTTTTTTTGCGTTTTGTGCGTTTTGTTTGCACTTTTTTCCTTTGCAAGTGCTTTTTTAATGCATTGTGGAGGTGATTGTTGTCAAGTTTCTATTTTATTTGTTAAATTGGTATTATAAACTTCAAAAACTCATATTAAAAAAACCTTTATTTCTGTAGATTCTTACTATTTTTTCAACTTTTTCTTTCAAAAGGTACTACATCACCATAACCTTAATGTCCATGTGAATCTGAACGTTGTAGCCCCACCCGTTTTTGGGCAGAATCGGCCCCAAAAGTGACGAAATATCGCACTAAAATTGAAAACTAATATTAAAACTTATTTCTATAGATTCTAGCTAAAATTTTTCAACTTTTTCTTTCAAAAGGTACTACATCACATAATCTTAATGTCCATGTGAAATATGAACGTTCTAAGCCCCACCAGTTTGGTCAGAATCGGCCCAATGTCACGAAAATATCGCACTAAAAATCGAAAAAAATCGTAAAGTAGATTTTTAT
>JAMZAV010011665.1:0-21257 GCA_024449915.1 Sweltsa coloradensis | reverse complement strand
TAGTCCTAGGGCTCAAAAGCTCGAGTCTCCCGCTTATATCGGGTGGACCTCCTAGTCCTAACCTTGGGGGCGCGTGGTACCGTAGCTTCATAGCTCGAGTCTCCCGCTTATATCGGGTGGACCTCCTAGTCCTAACCACTGGGGCGCTGCGTGGTACCGTAGCTTCATAGCTCGAGTCTCCCGCTTATATCGGGTGGACCTCCTAGTCCTAACCACTGGGGCGCTGCGTGGTACCGTAGCTTCAAAGCACAATAAAAAAAATTCCTTATTTCAGACATTTTAATATGTACATAATAGCATCTGTTATTAAATCCTGATTAATATCCGCCGGCGAGAGCAAGACCCAAGTCCTTTGACGGATGATGTGGATGTGAGGGTGTGATTTGAATTTGTTGGCTAATTTATCTACTCAAAAATATGTTTTATTACATTTACATCCAAATCGTATGCTATGGAATAGGGTGGAGTGGTATTACCTGTAGAAGCCCGTACTTGAGTTCTATGTCCAGGAAGTGATACTCCTTGGCGTGGGCAGGTCGTGGTGCCTGTTGCGCCGGCTGCGAAGCTCCAGTGGCGGGTGGTCCGTGACCACCACCTCCGCTCTCCTGGAAGGCAAGCACATTAGCCAGGCTGGCCAGCACCGGCTCGGACGCGAACGCCAGTGTGTCGCTGCATTCTTCCACGGGGTGCAACACTTGCAATATCTTGGGGTGGCGGAACCTCTCCAGCTGACGTACGCTGCCACGCAGAATCTCAGTCACTGTCTCCTTGCGTTTTGGCTTGTGCAGCTTTTCCGCGCATCGCTTTTCAAATAGAAATATTGAAACTTCCTGAAAAGAAAAAAAGGAAAATGATATGTTTATTATTTTGATATCTATGGATTTAAGTAAGACATAAATAATCGGTAAATATTGAACATTTACAAACACATTACACATTACAAAAACATTTACAAAATTATGTTAAAAATCAAACTTAGTCGATATTCTTGTTTTAACATTTAGGGCACAATCAAGAACAAAGATTCGACGAATTTGAAGGTTCTTGTCTGTATGTAATATTTGTGTGAATTTTTTATTCAAATATCAAATAGAATTTGTGTTAGTTAAATATTGTGATGTCCTCTCCTCCATTATTAGCTTTATTTGTCTCATCTAAAACGATCAATAAAAACGGCAAAAAGCATTTTGGAGAGCGTCAGCAGAGTTTTTGAGCAGGATTGCAGGCATTCCGTCCGGGCCCGCTGCGGTATGAGCCTTGGTGTCCCGGAGAAGATTTTTATGTCAGCGGGCAAGCAAGTCAGCTTGCTCATGATGGGCTGCTATGGAAGCTGGGTGTGGGAGCGTTTCCCTGTTGGACGGGGAGCACGGTTCGTCCCCCTACTTTGAAACTCGCTGCATCATTTGAATACTGGCATCAGAATTAATGTACCGTCAGAAAAACTGTCTGCACCTTTCCAAATCTTCACTGTGACGGAGCTGCCATGCAGCCCCCTATCCTATCTAAATTTTGTGCATTTATTTGCATATCATTACAATTAAATTAGTTCACCCAGGGTGATAGATCATCAAATTTGGAAATATATTTGTCGATCAAAGTGCTAAGTGATACCAGAGTAGCTCAGGGCTGACTCAGGCGCCTAACCGGGGCAACAAGTGTATACATGCTAGAACGTGTGTATTCGGGTGTCGAGCAGTGTGCAGATTTGGCGACAAGTTAGCAAGGAGGCTTCATCGAACAGTTCCTGGAATTTCATAAAAATAGATAGTTTCCGGTGGGCTGTTTGATTTCGACCAATGGCCAGGGCGACAATGTCACTACAACGTTGACAGACGTTGCTGGATTGCAACCCTGCGCAAGTTCAGTGAATTCTGCAAGACTACGAGGTAATGGAAAGCTACCAACACCCAGAGGCGGCTCTACCATAAGGGCATTGGGGCATGTGCCCCTCCTACTCTTCTCGCACACGCAATCACTCACATTTACGAGTTGTAGACGTCGTGGTACACATGTAAGGTTCGTTCGTCTGTGTACATTTAGTGTTACACTTTACACTAGTGTAAGCGAATATCTACACTGGTCCGTTTTTCTGTGTCCGTGTAAGCAGTGTAAAATTTACGTCTTTTTTTAGTGTATACACTAGTGTAGACAGTGTAGGATATATTTACACGGCCTATTTTGCTCGTGTAAAGAATTTACACCGACATTGCGCGCCATAAAACGATAAACATGGAGGCCGAGACTGCAAGTAATTGTTGTGAGGGATAAGAATGGGTCCCTTTAAAGAAAGAGGACTCTAACCTTTTTTACAATGGGAGGTAATTACATTTTACATTTAAGTAAATTTCGTAACAGAAATGTGGACGTTTTTTGTGGACGTCCGTGTACGTTACACTAACCTACTACTTCCGTAAAAAGTAACTATTTCCGCTTTACACTTGTCAGTGTAGAATTCGACTAGTGTAAGTCAGTGTTACACCAAATAAACACAGACGAACGAACCTTTACATAAAATCAAATAGTTTGTATTTTGAATGTGAACGCGCGCGCGATAAGGAAACAGCGAACAACGCTTGACTCAAATGAGCCTTCTACGGGCTAGACGAAGTTGCGCCCAGGTTGCGCCTGCGCAGTCAGCTTTAGTCGGAAATAGCCGAATCTTTGCTTTGCAATAAGCGTTGGAACTCCGGTGGGCAAGATTTTAGTCCGCCCAGAGCTGTTGTCAGCAGAATACGTTACGCGCTGTTACGCGCTGCGTTGTGCGGTTGTGTTGTGTTATCTTTGGCAGCGTTTATGTGTGGTTTATATCTGTGGTTTTAGCTTAGAGGTTGTGAACAGTGAACAGGACCAGAAAATGAAAGAGGTGAGGTGTTTAAAATATAAACATTTAATATTATACACCAGAACTTTTTAACCGGAAAATATTAAAACAAAACCACTCAACTGAACAATACACGGTTAAAAATTATCCACACAAACTCACCCGTTGCGTTATATTTCTGCCACATCCGTGGCCTTCCTCAGACGCGAGGTAACTGAAGCCTCCCTTGTTTTTCTTGTTTCACGAAGCGCGATGGTGGCGCTCCTCCACGCCCTCTCTACTTCCCCGCGAACCACCGGTCCCCACATGGCGGGAAAGTCCAAACTTGGTTAGCTTAATAAGCTTGGGAAGTAGGTCAAACCTGCAGCCTCCTTTAGCTTCCTTTTCGTCGTATTTTCCTCTTTTAACACTATTTTGATGTCTTGCCAATTAACGCCTGTTTTACACTCAAATAAATGGTCCCGAAGTTTGCTTGCTCCCCTAGTTTTACCTGACACTATGTTTCTATGTTCGTTTATCCGCACCCCCGTTGGTCTCATGGTATCTCCCACATACACCGCCTCACACTCACTGAGTGTGAGGCGGGCACTGAGTGTGGGGCGGGTACTGAGTGTGAGGCGGTGTATGTGGGAGATACCATGAGACCAACGGGGGTGCGGATAAACGAACATAGAAACATAGTGTCAGGTAAAACTAGGGGAGCAAGCAAACTTCGGGACCATTTTATTTGAGTGTAAAACAGGCGTTAATTGGCAAGACATCAAAATAGTGTTAAAAGAGGAAAATACGACGAAAAGGAAGCTAAAGGAGGCTGCAGTTATGACCTACTTCCCAAGCTTAATAAGCCAACCAAGTTTGGACTTTCCCGCCATGTGGGAACCGGTGGTTCGCGGAGAAGTAGAGAGGGCGTGGAGGAGCGCCACCATCGCGCTCCGTGAACAAGAAAAACAAGGGAGGCTTCAGTATTTCTCTATGGCTTCAGTTACCTCGCGTCTGAGGAAGGCCACGGATGTGGCAGAAATATAACGCAACGGGTGAGTTTGTGTGGATAATTTTTAACCGTGTATTGTTCAGTTGAGTGGTTTTGTTTTAATAAACATTTAAGTTACGAAAACCGACCGAGGAATTCGCCGTGTCCAAAGAAAGAAGAGTACAACTAATTTACAGGCATTAAAATACTAAGTAAATTTGCATGTGCTGCTATTATCTTCTTTTACTTTAAGCGAGGTCGAAAAATATAAACAAATTACCATTTTTAAATGATAGCTGATTTGTGCCCAGGCCCGTATTAACTATTAGTCTAACTAGGCTCTAGCCTAGGGGCGCAAGCTCTCAGAGGGCGCAACTTTGTTGCGCCCTATAAAAATATTGAAAATATTTTTGTGTTATGTGTATAGTTCTCCCTTGCTCAAATCGCTGTAAAAGCTGTCTTGGAGCTAAATATATGCCAAAAAAAATTCGCCTCCGCCGGCTGGGGCTTTGCCCCAGACCCCTTGTAGCCCACGCAAGTCCATTCAAATACAGTGTGCCCAGCCTATTTTAAACCCCACGAGCCGCCACTGCCAACACTACTGCCTAAAGACAGACGGACGGACGATGGCCCACCCTATTGGTGCAGAAGGGTAAGATTAGCCCCCAGCGGCCAATCAAGGGCGCTGTCTGACCACGTCTAGGCCGAGCGCGTCGTCTCGATAACTCTGAAGGTTTGAGCAATCTGAGCTCTACTACTGGGACTGAAACCATTGAAGTGGGTAGAAGTGCGGACAGTTTTGTGCGTGAATATCGGTCGAATTACCGGAATAGTGCGAGAATAGCCGGAATGGCTCTCAGTATCGCGCGTTCGGGTCGTTTAAAAATGTCTAAAAGTACGTAGAACCATTTTAAATTACTAAATTTGAATAACTTCGCGAGTTACTGTTAGCCTACGCAGCATCACCCACGCCATGGGAAAATTGCCAGGCAACCACGCGGTATGACGACCAAGCGAGACAATGGTAATTACCATCCTATCAATATTCTCACCTTAGCTGATTCATATCTCACTCACATTCATTCGTTTTTCCTGTGCGTTTTTTTTTTGAATTCCTTTGAACATTCCTTAGACCACGTCACGGGTCGAAGCGTCCTGAATGGAACCACGTGGTTACACAAAATCACCACGGCTGCGAGGCAAGGCCTACCTTCCTTCCTTTCCACATACCGCAAGGCTAATTAGCCACCCGCTTACCACAAGCCTTAGGGCTGGGCGGAGCATTGCGAATCGCGAGTATTGGAGATAGGAGACCGTGCCGTGGGCTGTGCACGAGGTAGCAGTCTGATGTACCGCGCGAAGCAAGCGTGAGGACCTGGGAACTGGGAGCCATGCGAGCCACTGCATGAGGTACGTGGATAGCGGTGACTATCAGAACGTCGCGACGCCGTCCGTGAATCCGGACGCCCCCGCGTCGTACCGCATCAAGCCTACGTTTTCCCCCCACCCGCATCAAGCGGCTTCAAGCCTACGCTTCGAAACCACGCTTCGCTCGTAACATGAAATCTACGCGCCAAACGACGCAACCAGGAGAGGAATGAGGATCAAATGTTGAGTATTCAAAACCACCTTTAATTATCATAAGTAATTCTGTATCAAATGTTCATTATGTATGTGTAACTATGTCAAGGTAATCTGACTCACATGTGCATTTTGGGATCCCACAAATTAATTTCACTTTTCTGAACAAATTTGCAATTCTGCCGCAGTAGCATAAATCGAATTCCAAACTTACATTCTTGGCTACATGCTAACAGCCTAACTTCCTTTATCACCGTTTGCTTATCCACTTTCAAATCAAGGCCATCAGCCATGTCACAACACCACCACTAGTCTTAAGCTGTACCTAAGGCTAGATAGGGGACGCCAACCTGTGGAAGGACGAGGTAGACGCAGCCCTGCCGCACACGTCCCTCTCTGGACCAGGAGGTCTTAGTTAGCCCAGGTGTACTAGGGATACTGGTGTATTCCTAGGTTGTTTCCTCAACAGGTGTGCTCATCATTGTGTCGAGAAAACCAGTTGGGTCTTTCCGCACCGAACTAGTCATGCACGCCAGCCTATTGTTTTTAGTAAGCGTCATCGGATGTTATTAATAGTTACGGAAGTCACCTGTGTAGGTGCAAACGTTATAATTGGCACCTGTACGTGGGGCAGTGAGTAAGGCTTGCTGTTGCCTGGGTCGCTTTTTTGTCCAAACGTTACAGTTAACGAACCGCCTTGGGGCTCAAGTCATCCATTTAGGCATGTTGAGGCTTGCAAACGTTATATCACATCCAGTTGTCCTTGGCCGTCCAGAGGGCCACCTGTGTTCCTGTGTTGATCTTTTCGCAGCAAGAAAGGCCTCTCTTGCGTCTCGCAATTTGATTTCCCGCCATCGGGCAAACAGTCTGTTCCGGACGTTGATCATTTTTTGATGTCCTTGATTAGCCAAGAGAGGAGTCAACGCATGTTTCCCTACTCTACTCTTCGGAACGTGCTCTTCTGCTCACTCGAAGACGATACCCTTCCAGTTTTCCCACGCCTCATTGACGTCTTCCAGCTGCAGCACCTCCGGCAGTCGTTCAGAAAGCGTTTCGTTCAGGGCCGATCAATTTGCTTGGTTGTAATCAAGAACCTTTAGGGCTGCACTCACAACAACTAAACAATGTTCACCCAGATCCACGCTGCAGCAATGTCTCTTGGTTTGCCCTGAAGGTTCGGCATGACTGATGGTGGTCAGTGAAATGGTGGGCAGGACGGTATCGTGGTCGCTCACGCCCAGCATCACCTCCACCGTCGACACGATGCTGGGCACAACGCAGAGCAGCAGGTCAATTGTCTTCTCACTCGTGTTGGTGATTCGGGTTGGCTCAGTGACCAGTTGAGACAAAGCCAGTTCAGCGGAAGGAGATATAAAATCCTTGATGGTTCTGTCGCGAGTAGGGGTAAAAAGCCGATTTGAAAACACCATATGGTGGATCTTAGTGGATCCAAGATGGCGGCGGTCACGTTTTTTCGGTCACGTGACCACCGTCATCCTTTTCCTGCTGCCATCTTGTTTCCGGTCGCCATTTTGGTTCTGGTCACGTGTTTTCGGCCGCCATTTTGGTTCCTGTCACGTGTTTCCGCCCGTCATTTTGATACTTCAGCCGCCATTTTGTCCGCCATTTTGTTTCCGGCCGACATTTTAGCTTTGCCGCCATCTTGACCGCGATTCTCGTTCAACCGCCATTTAAGGTTAGGATATCGCTAGCACTAGGGCCCTCTAGAGGGGTAAGGGGGAATGCAACATTATTTGCCATGGTTTGCAGTAAAATAGCCATATCTTCGGAACTAATAAAGCTATGAAGGCGATTTTGGACTTTTTAGTAAGCATAAAATGTTAAGCTTCAATCGTACCTAACATTAATTACTAAAATTTGTAATAACATCATTATAATGCACTTTTTATTAGCATCTGCACAATTGACAATTTCAGCGATATTTAGAGCAAATATCAATTCAGAAACGAAATTCGAACGTTGAAATATAAAACGTATAAATTGTGATTTCAACGTAACGATATATTTTTCGATTTCCAATTGAAGTCCATTAAAAAAATTATTAATGACATTTGGTTAAATTACCTTTTGTTTCTGTCCCTAAAATAAATTACTAAAGGGACTGTACGTTGAAATTGCATTTAGTTGTTGTAGTTTAATGCTTTTTAAATTTTTAAGATATCTTTCACCGTTTCCAAACTATCAGTGGAATTAGTTTATAAATATTGAACAAAAATTTCGTCCGTCAAGGAGCGCTCAGAGTGGCAGTGTTTGGAACTCGGTAGTAAGTTTACCAGTCGTACGCGGGAAGGACAAAATGCAACTTTGAAACAAATTTATGCATATCACCTCAGCACCTGTCACATATTATATCTAATTACTAATTACACTATGTGGACGTGCCACGTGAGTAGTTCGATACTGAAATGCATATTAGTGAATTTGAAGACGCGGCAACTCGACGATAGTCACCTCACCTGCATACGCTTACAATTATCTCGAAAATGCCACTCGTGGTTAAATTTAAACTAGAAATAATCCACGATGCATTTTGAAGTTCGTAATGATTATCATTTGCTCAACAGTGTATAACCAGTAGGCCTACTCAGATGAGAATCCATGAAATGAAACTAAAGCTAAAATCGCCTCTCAAAAACTCAAATAACCGGAAAATGCAGGCTACACAGTGTGTGTGTAGTATAATTTTGACTCGACTCATCAATTAAGTGATAATTACTGGCCTGTGATAGAGTTTCGCACAATAAGTTTCATTAATTTATACAGTCTGCGAACGTTTTACAAATGACAACAACCCAACCCTTTCCAAAAGTAAATACTTTTTATGGCTTTTTTTTTGCTTGAAGAAAGGATGGAGAGATGCATGACGAATACAATAGAGCGATTTTACGACCTGTGAAAGGACCTGAAAGGAATGGCTTGAAAGGTGGGGCATTCTTGTATAAGTGATAGTTAAATCGTGTAATTTTTATCATTTAGTGATTATATAGTTATTCAATTCATCAAGTCAAAACAAGGCCTAAAATGTTTTTCAATCAAAATTGTAGCTCAATTCTAAGAGAAATTGCAAAACAAATCAAATAACCATTTGATATGATTTAATCGGATATTTCCTTAAATATGAGGAAAAACACTTCGCAAAAAAAACTAAAATGCTTAGAAAAATGTAAATAAGACAATGAATTTATTAAAACCGAGATAACGCTTATCAACTCTACTTTTAGTTTAGAGATGGTATTTGTTTTTTGCACAAGGTTGTTGTGAATGGATGCATAGTATACCCTAGATAAAAAAAGTAATATAGAAAATACCCTTTGAAGGCGATTCTCAGAATTCAGAAATACGTTTATTGATGAGTTTAGGGTCTGGGGGCTGAGGGCTGTGTGAGGCAGAGATTTGTTGGGTTCTAAACTTGTCGACAGAATCCCTGGCAAAAATAACAGTACGGTTGTTGTCCGACTCCCTAGCAGTAGCATCATAGCCGAAGCCGAGTCCGGCGTTTCCGATGCGAAAATATATTATTATTATTATCATCCTTCACACAATCATATTATTTGCCAGTAGTAACAATTTTAATAAAAGTAAATGTTATAAAGCCGGTTATAGGCGATATTGTGTCCTTCTCATCCCCTGAAATAATACGAATATTATGTAAGTCGGTCACAAGATAATAATTGCAGAAAAACGTTATTCATAGATTTATTGATATGCTGTGCTGTGCTGACACGGGAGTGTCATTGATTTTATCATTGAGTATACTGTTTTATGTGTATGAGTATATTATTTTTTATCGCCTTCCGTAATGGACTATAATATTCGTTAGTGTCATTTGCACTGGTTTTGTATAATTTATGTATTATTTTATTTTATACATATATTGCTCGTGTGTGTTATTATAATCTATAATAGCGTGCAACGCATATGCTATGGCCGGTGGCCATTAGCATGGCACTGGCATGGTGCAAATTGCAAAAACATAAAAAAGTAAGCATGCTAAAAACAAACCCCAAAGTTTACATTCACTAATTCCTTGTATTTATGGCCTGCTTCGAATGTGTTTGGAAGGGGAGGTCTACTCAGTCACTCATCATGGTCCCTTTCAAACATTGCAAGATGAAAACAAAATCTACCTTGGTTCCTAGAACTGGCTCGGGCGGATAAGGAGATCGTTGCTTTGTCGAGTCCCAAGGTTCTGAATTCGGTTCTATAAAATAGTTTGTGAAAATAATTAAAACTGCTGTACCAGTACTACGACAATACTGTATATATTATAGTTCCGAATTGTAGTTCGATTTATTGGGTACATAACGTGGACAGGTGTAAATGAGTAAAATTACGCTTCATTTTCTGTAGCAAATATGTAAACACACACACAAATTGAATTTGCCCTACATTTCTTTCACAATTATTTACTATAATGCTGTAGAAAAAAATGTGTGTTCATTACAAAAAAAGATTTGGATTATAACTATTCAAATATAATATTATTTAAATTGTTGACATTGTGAGGTTGAAAATCGACATAACTGGGGAAGGCAGCGGTGTGGCGGACCACCTAAATGGTTGCACACAAAAGATATATTTATAATGGGCAGACCTTTCCTTCAGAATCGAAATGGGTATTTGGTTGGTGTTGGGGGCGGGGGGGGGGGGGGGGGCTTCTACTCACAAGTTGCTACCTGCCCGACATCATTAGGTGTCATTGATTTTGTGGTTTCTTATGTATATTATTTTTGATCGCGAGTATTGAACAGGCTATAATGACATGCACCACGTTTACCAACGATTTTAAAGCGAGCTATCTCAAGCCGGTTTCATCTAGTCCGAGGCGTGGCTACAAAAGCCTAATTTCGTCACAGTCTGCTGAACCTACTAACACGTCAGTTTTCAACCATTTTATTTCCCAAAACAAAATTATTAAACGAAACCAATTATTAAACTGTAGCTATATTATATAGTCTTTATGACTTTTTTGCATGAAAGGCATCAATTCTCGCCCGATTTGTTCTAGAACGGCACCAGTGGATACTCATAATTCTCCCTATTAAGTTGGCAAGGCTCGGCTAGCTCGTTTAAAGCGAGCCAGTTCACTTTGGTAGGTCGGTTTGAGATAGCTCGCTTTCAAGTGTTTACCAAGCGTTTGAGGTCGGCTTGAAGCCAAGCCGGCTTGAGATAGCTCGCTTTAAAACCCTTGGTAAACGTAGTGATGATGATAGTGTCTTAAATTTTTGTGTGTGTGTTCATTATTTTTGATCGAATCCTTATCGGGGTTTATTGGCATAAGAGCATAAATGTGACATTGCTTATTTTTTAATATATGCAATTAAAAAGAGTCGTATCACATCGGATCGGATCGGGATTGAACATAAATTATAATTGCTATCAATTTTTGTATTTTCATTCTTACACTAGAATTATTTATGACACCTGATTGCATTATCCACTTTCTGGAGAGTTTGTTTATCTGCGCCAAATAGTGAATGAAAGCGACAGCTTGGGCTCTGGAACGATTATGTTAGTGATTAAATGTTTATTTTATTTTATACATATCGTGAGGCGTAGAGTAAAATCAAATTACATCACGTAATAAGTTCTGTGACCGAGGGGGTAGATTCTAAATACGATTTTTTAAAATAATTAATTACATTTTTTATTGGAGGTAATATTCACGTTCAATATTAACAATAACGCGCCATATTATGCTATGACCGAGTTGAAATTGAAAACCTATATGAAACCCATTTCAAGAGATACAACTCATTCACTTGAGAGAAGTATTTGACTCCAACAAGCTTAGAAAAATTATTCAAACAATAAAATAATATTTTTGAGTGCAATATTAGCTCATCAAACTCACATTCGGGCTCTTGTTGAGAGGATTTGTAATAACTGGTACAATCTGACAGGCAAAGTTCTAATCAATCGACGAAATGTATTATGGTGATTATGATATGAAAATTTCTATCATTATGTGTGTAAAAACATTCTTCCAAATATAATCATACACATCGAGAATCAACCACAAAACACATCTTGTGTTGTAGCTATACCGTAATGCTTTTAGTGTGGACTTGTCGTGACGCGACTTGTGTTTTCCCGTTTAATTGAAGGTAAATTTAGGGAACCCATCTGTAAGTCTCCTCCACTCGCAGACGCAGACGGATGTAAATCAATGGTCGGACAGAAACGCTGTATACATTCCTCGTCAGTCGTCACCTCGTGCACTGTCTTCCAATGGTGTTGCTACTTGTCTCATTTTCATCTCCCGAATCAATCGGTTGTGTCATTTTCATCATCAA
This sequence comes from Sweltsa coloradensis, assembly GCA_024449915.1. NCBI lineage: Eukaryota > Metazoa > Arthropoda > Insecta > Plecoptera > Chloroperlidae > Sweltsa > Sweltsa coloradensis. The sequence continues at coordinate 9,568 of JAMZAV010011665.1, read as the reverse complement.
CAAAAGGAAGAAGATTCAATCGCAATTGTTCAATGATTATAAATTCCATTTCCACTTTGACTTCGTGTACAAGGAATAGAATTCGGATGATTAGTACTCATTGTGTTGTGCATTGTTTTTATAAAAATGATCTTGATACATAATATGTGACTAAAAACACTTATCAATACGTAATCAAATGAAATCTCTGTTCAGTGTTTTCTGAAAATACAATGTAAATTCCAAATATGTTTATTATCCCCCATCCCCAATGAGACACAAGATTGTGTCTCACTCTCATTACAAGTGAAACGTTTATATCACAATACAACTTTACTTATATTAATGCTGTAGGAATCAATTTTGTGTTCCTTGACAAAAGTAAACTTTTCAATATATATATTTCTGACTCCTGTTTCCAACTTGAGTTAGGTCAGGGGGTGGCTATAGCCACCAATTTTCTAGGGCCTTTAATGAGTTGTTAACACCGGCTTGCCAGGCCTGTCATGTCCTCTTCAGGTTCACTCGCACTTCTTCCCACCAGCTCACGCCATCCACTTCTGTCTTCCCACAGTTTCCTTGCTTCGACTTCGTCCCACTTCTCACCTCTTTCCTGTATATCATTTCTTATTTGATCTTTCCACTCTCTCTGGTCTACCGACTCGTCTTTTAACTTTGTCCCCACTTTCAAATTCTGTCCTTGAATTCTTTCTTCTCCATTCTTCTGACATGTCCATACCATCTCAACCTTTCTCGTCCAATTTTGAATAACAGCTTCTCAACTCCAACTTTTGTCCTGATTTCTTGGCTTCTAATTTTGTCTAACTTCGATATTCCGGCTATGCTTCTTACGAACTTCATTCAGCTGCTTGAATCCTACTGCATCTACGGCTCCTAGTGTCCAGGTCACTGAAGCATATGTAAGGATGGGTAGATAGTATACCTTGTACAATAAACACCTTGCATTCATTAGGGAAATCCTCGTTCCAAAGTAACTTCCTTACTTGCTGATAAAAGGATTCTGCCTGGGCCACCCTTTTACTGATCTCACTTCCTATCTTTGCCTCCTTTGTGATAATGCTACCTACGTACGCAAACTCTTCTGCCTCTTCCAGTTCCTCATCTCCAATTTTAATTTTACTTCTAGTTACTTTACTTGTTCCTTTTTCTAGATTTTTCCATCACAATAGTTTTACTTTTTCCTACACTGATCTTTAGTCCAAATTCTTCTGTTACCAGATCCCACTTCTTCACTTTTGTCTGCACTCTTCAGCTGTCTCTCCCACACTAGGATGTCATCCGCATAAATCATTGTCCTTGTGCCAGTTCCGTCTCTGGTTCCACTTATTTAATATTTCGTCCATTACTATTGAGAATAGTAAGGGGATATTACACTGCCTTGCCTTAGGCCAGAGTTAGTGTTGAACCACTTAGTATTCCATGGTTTGTTTGCACAACTTGTACATTGTTGGTACATACTAATTATTCTCTTGATTATGCCGTTGCTAACACCCTCTTTTTTAGGCACTCCCACACTTTTCCTTGGGGCATGCGAATCATAGGCTTTTTCTAGGTCTAAAAACACTATGTGCACCGTTGTCCTGCCTCCCATCTAGTTCCATGATTTGTCGCACTGCGAATATCAAATCAGTGGTTGACCTTCCACTCCGAAAACCCATACTGCTCTTCCCTTAGCTGTGGTTCTATTATTTCATTTAATCTTGCTTGTATTATTCTTTCATATATTTTAGCTCCTTGGCTCATCAGGGTGATGCCTCTGTAGTTTTTTACATCCTTCCTGTCACCCTTTTTATAAAGTGGGACAATCACTCCTTTCCGCCAGTCCTCAGGAACTGCTTTCTGTTGCCAGGCTGCTTTTACCACGCGGTACATCCATTCACCCCCTGCTGGTCCTGCTGCTTTAATCATTTCTACATATACTTCATCCATCCCTGCTGCTCTTCCGTTCTTCATATATCCAATAGCATGCCGTACTTCTTCTCTTGTTATTTCTACCTCCTCTTCTTCATAGTATTCTTCCAGTTTTTCCGCCACAGAGTTGTTGATACTTTCATCACAGCCCTGATTATTGGTATCATTGAGTAGGTTGGAGAAATGCTCTTTCCACAAAACTTGTATTTCACTTGTTTCTTGTGTTAGTTCTCCATCTTTGTTTTTAAGATAATTTGGGCGTTCACTGTCTGTACGTTTATTTTTGATCATACCGTACAACATCTTTTTGTTCCCATCAAAGTCAATTTTCAGTTTTTCAGCCAGCTTAAACCATTGATTTTGTTTTCTAGCTTGACAATCTCCTTTACCTCTTTTTGCTCTGTTCATATTTCAAAATATTTTCAATGGAGCGGTCTTCTTCCTTCTTTTTCCATGTTTCTTTCTTCTGTTTTACAGCAGCTTTTACATTTTCGTTCCACCATGGTGTCTCTTTCAGCTTTCTTTTCCCACTCACTCTTCCACATAGTTCTTCTGTAATCCTCACTAGTGTGTTTCTTAGAGCACACTATCTTCTTCTACATCTTCAGGTCTCCTTGAGGTATTTTTCTTGTATTTCTTTCTAAACAGCTCTCTTAGTCTTCTTCTTGAGTGCCATATCTTCAGCTTCTTGGTCCTGCTTAGTTATGTATTTTCCCCGGTTTTTGAGCTTTTATTGTTGCTACCAGTAGTCTGTGATCTCCGTCCAAAGCAATGCTGGGAATAACCTTCACGTCCCTAACTACCGGCATCATTTCTTTGCTGACTACAATATAGTCTATCACACTCTCAGTCTCCCCATCCCAACCATATCTAGTGATCTTGTGCTTCACTTTCTTCTTAAAAATACTACTTGCTATGACTAGAGAATTTCGGCTGCACATCTCCAACAGCATTTCTCCTTCCTTGTCTCGTCTCCCATACCCGTGGGCCCCCAATACGCCATCATATCCTTTTTGGTTTTCCCCTACTTTGGCATTCATATCTCCCATGATAATTACTCTCTCGGAGGTTATTTCCCTTTCTATCGAGTCCATAAAGGATGCCTTCTCGTCCATGGGTCTCCCTACCTGAGGAGCATACACTTGGATTATTTGGTCTGCCTCTTTCCTATCAGAACTTCCATCTTGATCATTCTGTCATGCTATTTTTATTTTCAATAATGTCTTCTTAATCTCTGGACTCACAAACAATCCCAACACCATTTTGCCCTCGTTTCCACTGACCACCATATTTTATACCCGTCTCTAAGCTCCTTTGATCCCACTCCTTTCCACTTTGTTTCACTAAGCCCAAGAATGTCCACCTTCCTAGTTTGCATTGTATCTATCACCTCCTCCATTTTTCCATTAAGTGTAACAATGTTAAGTGTAGCTATGCTTATTTCACATCTTCTTTCCATTCTTTTCAGTTCCTTCTTCTTTACTTTCTTCTTTTCTTTGACTGCTGCTAAATACTCCGGATCCACACCCGGGTTGGGTAAAAATCCTTCGTTGTAGGCCTAGTTTTTTCTGTTGTCGTCACCCCACACGACATATTGTAAATGTCTGTAGGCTTCTGGTTTATTACTAATCTTCTTAGTTTTTCTCCAGCTTCTTCTTCCCTTTCCCATTAACTTTGACACCTCTGTCTGCCTAGGCCTACTCTTCCTATGTCAATAAAACTCACCCTTTCGTTTTCGCACACTTGTTCGATTTCCCTATTTACATACTGGCCAGCGCTGGTGGTTATTGCACACATATTTACACTTGCGGTTGGGTATTTTACCTTTACTACCCTCAGCAGCCCTCTTATCTCTTCTATGATAGCCATTTTACTTTTTTGGTTCCAGCTGTCACGATTTCCTACATGTATTGTGACTGTTTCGGGCACCATGTCCTCTTCCTTGTAATTTTCAATTTTTTGGCGTAACTCTTCAATTTTTATTCCAGGATATGTCCTGGCCCGGTATCCCGTTTCTTTACAGAATTCCCTAGTTATTCCTCCTCGGATATCGCCAACGAGTATCGCCTTTATAAGGCCTCTTTTCCCGTTGCTGTCATCTGTCCCCGCCGTTGGCTCTAGTCCTAGGACATCTAACCTGCTTCCTAGGCCTAGGCTCTCTGGCAGTCTTGTTAGGCCTATGCCTACATTATTTCTTTCAGTCAGTCTTTTTAGTCCTACTTCCTTTTGTTTATCCCTTGTTTCGATTTCGTCCCGTTTTTCCTCCTGCCATTTTTCCCTATTCTCAAACGCCCTCTCTCTTGACGCTTGTGTTTCTACGATGGGGCTGGGTTCTAGGACTCGATTGTTGCCTAGGCCTAGTGCTAGGTATTCAGTAGGCGTATGTGGTTTAATACAGTTAACCGGTTGACATTTGGGAGCTGCTTGGTGTACTATTATTCTTTGCTGTATCTCTTCCCACATATTGTTAACTCTATTTTCTAACATTTTCCTTCCATCCTGTTCCTCCTCCAGTTTTTCTCCAACACTCACCAACCTCATTTGCGTTTTTCCTATCTCTTGTTCCAACCTGGAATATGACTTTTCCAGGTCCAACTGAATGTTCACCACCTCTGTTGTACATTCTTTCATGACCCCTTTCATGTTGATGTACACTTGGTCTAAAACGCCTAGGCCTACCTTTGCTTCTTCTCTAGGCCTGTCTAGGCCTATCTGCTTTTCCAAACTTCTAACCTTCACACTCAGTTCCTCAATATTTTTGATCATCCTGCTTATTGTTTTTAAAGCCACCTTTAACTTCTTCCCACTACACTGGCACATTTTACTGTGGTTCCTTCTCTTCTTTTGGGTCATTTTGATACCTGTTTGTAGGCCTACTGTCTTCTTGCCTAAGCCTTTGTGTATCCCTAAGCCTAGGCCTAGGCTTAGGCTTGTCAATGTGTTAATGGTTATGCTCTCACCCAAGTCTGGGTCCAGAGGTCTGCTTGAAGTTGATGGAGGACTAGGGCTTCTTTCACTATCAGGTTCCTTGGTTGTTATTTGCATTCCTGCCTTGTTCTCCGACCCCCTAACCTCACTTTTGCACCCACACCACCATTCACTTTTCTTCTTTCCTCTGTACTCTTTTCCACTGACTCCCGCACATTTAAAATGGGCCCAGGTGGTGTATAAAGTACACTGGATTCCAGATCGAACTATTTTCTCACACCTCCAGCATTTTGATTCCTCTTTTTGAGTATTTAAATCCTCCTTCACTGGTTCACTTTTATCACTATCCGCCATCTTGACTTTTTTTTTTCAATAATTATTTAAATTTGTTGCGATTGTTAGATTGACAGATTTGATGAAGGTAGCAGTGTGGATGATAACGGTTGTAAACTAAATTGGTCTGTTGTAAAGTTTTGCACACAAAGAGATATTTATAATGGCCGGACCCTTCTTCCAAAATCTGTTATTCTATTATGTCAATACTTCAATACCTAGAGAAGAAGACCCTTTTTTGCTCTAAACCGCTCGCCCCTCGCCCCCCACCCCCGCAACCCCTAAAGAGATCAGCCTTCCATTCACAGACGTCTGAGAAGTTGCCTACCTTTACAGGGCACTTTCAACCAAACCACATTCAAACGCCCGCGTAGTTTTGACCAGTAGCGCCCAACTAGCGGATTTGCTTGAAACTAACCAAAGGGAAAACCTGACCTTAAAGTCGATCGCCATCTTAGCCGCCATCTTGTTTGTGTTCTCGTCGCCATTTTAGCTTTACCATCATCTTGGTCGACATTTTAGTTTTGCCGCCATTTTAGCTTTCCCGACATCTTCTCCGCCATTTTTGGTTGGTCGTCATCTTGTCCGCCATCTTGTCCATGTCTTCGTCGCCATTTTCGAATTCTCAAATGTCGCGCAACTTCTTAGCTCACACCTCGCGTCCACGCGCTCTAGTAACCATTTTTGGTACTTGGGAATTTCACCAATATATTATTTTTTCATTTGTATTTATTTCTTATTTAATTTTGCACAGAAAAAAAGTCTGCAGTTGTGGTCGGGCTCGAACCATCGACGTCGACTGTACTAGCTCGTCGCCTTAGCCACTCGGCTACCGAGCCATATGCGTAGCAAGTGATTGTTGATACTTATTCTAATAGCTCCAGCTTATTGCTTGAAACCACGCCTCGTCATGACGTCACACAGGCTATTACCTAATAGCTTCTCTTAAGTGTTTCACTTCGCGACCGCGGCATGAAAATACCCTATAAGATTCTGTGGATCAATTCTCACGAACACCAATGGGCCTAAGCGACATGACGTCACAGACCGCGTTTTTTTCTTCAAATTTACCAATAGGACTTAACTGCCAAGTCATAACCCGCGGTATTCAAATACCCTATAGCATACTGTGGATCCAATCCTCACCAACATATATATACACCAATGGACCTAAGCGACATGACGTCACAGCCCGCGTTTTTTTTTAATTTACCAATAGGACTTAACTGTCAAGTCATAACCCGCAGTATTCAAATACCCTATACCATTTTGTGGAACCAATATGGTGTCACGACCACGTTTTTCAAAATGACGTCATCACAGGTGAATGTACCAAAAGGTCATTACACCAAATGATTATTATTATAATAATAATAATAATAATAATAATAATAATAATAATAATAATAATTATTATTATTATTATTTATTATATATATAATATTATAATTATTATATATATAATAATAATAATTATTATTATTATATTATTATTATTATATTTTATTGGATGTATTTCATACAAACTCGGTCAAAACCGGAGCTAACATGTTGTACGGACTTACGTCAAGTACTTCCATGTGTATCTATATTACATACCTACATTATTACTTTGTCTTAACTCTAACTAAAATAAGTCATTTATAAAATTGTAGATGATGTTTTCTTTCTGCTGTGTACGGTCGTGGCCGATTTCTCGTCGCCATCCTAGCATTTGCTCTTCGGACTATGGGAAACCACGAAAACCATGTCAGGATGGAAGCTGTCTCGGAATCTCGAAGTATCATTCTTAGTTTAGAAATTTACGAACTATTCTATTATTATTATTATTATTATTATTATTATTATTATTATTATTATTATTATTATTTTTATTATTTTAATTATTATTATTATTATTATTATTTTATTGGATGTATTTCATACAAACTCGGTTAAAACCGGAGCTAACATGTTGTACGGACTTACGTCAAGTACTTCCATGTGTACCTATTACATACATTATTACTTTTGTCTTAACTCTAAACTAAAATAAGTCATTTATAAATTCTAATATTGTTTGTAGATGATGTTTTCTTCTGCATGTGTACGGTCGTGGCCGATTTCTCGTCGCCATCCTAGCATTGCTCTTCGGACTATGGGAAACCACGAAAACCATGTCAGGATGGAAGCTGTCTCGAAATCTCGAAGTATCATTCTTAGTTTAGAAATTTACGAACTATTCTACACGTGTTGAGTATTACTGCCTTTTGAGTCTCGATGTATACATTGGGTTGAAGATCTAGTTGTTTAATGCTTTCATGTAGCTTCTTCGGTATGATGCCGTTGGCTGATATAATGAATGGGATTGTATTTACCTTTTTCTGTTCCACATCTTCTTGATCTCGATTGCAAGTTCACTATACTTGTCAATTTTTTCTTCCACGTGGTCTCGACGTTATGGCACATTGGGATAGCAACGTCGATAAGGGTAGTTTCTTGTTTCTTCTTGTCAATTATTATTAGATCCGGTCTGTTGTGATGTATCGTTGGTCTGTTATAACTGTGCGGTCGTAATATAATTTGTAATCTTACTATCTAGTACTTTCTCTGGTTTGTATTTGTAGTAAGGTGTGTGTGTGTCAATGAGGTTGTACTTGATTGCTAGTTTTTGATGAATAATGTTAGCTACTTGGTTTATGTCTTAGAGGTAATCTGTTTGACATAGTGGACTTGCACCCGGATATGATGTGTTCGATTGTTTCACCCCTTACACTACATTTTTCTACATTGATCGTGTACTGTCGCATCTTGTATATTGTATTTTTTGTAATTGTTCGTCGCAATCACTCTGTCTTGAATAGCCATCATAAAACCTCTTGTTTCTCCAAATAGTTCCCCGTTGTTAACCACCTATTTGATGCTTTAATATCTACGTGACCTTTGTGTAGTTCATCATAATGTCTCTTGTGTAGGGTCTTTTCTGAGAGACGTAACTCTTTGAAGCGTCAGTTATGAGTTTCCCTTGTAGATTGACATTTTCGTTTGCTAGATTGAGTGGAGTTAATGATTTGTCAGCTAGCACTACAGCCCTATGAAGTGTGTATTGGTTGCTCTTTGTAAAAAATATTTTCTTAAAATGTCTATTTGTTTATAATATAAGTTGTTCAGATCAATTAGGCCCGTCCTCCTTTTTCTCTGGAAGTGTTCAATCTCTCTATTGCTGATTTAGGATGATGTATTCTGTGTTTGGTAAGTGTAGTACGAGTTAATATTCCAACGCGTGGATGTCTGTCTGCGTCCATTTAATGATTCCGAATGAATATGTCAGTACTGGTACAGCATATGTATTTATTGCTGTGATCTTGTTTTACCGTTTAGTTGCGTCTTGAGGATAGACTTTAGTCGTTTCTTGTATGTATCTATCAATTTTGCTTTCATAACTTTATGTTCAATTCTGGCAGCTTGTGCGAATCCTAAATATTTGTATACATCGTTATCGTCCATTATTCCAATCCTATTTCCATCATCTAGCTGGAACTCTTCTGCTTGTGTAACCTTACCCTTTTCGATATGTAGCGTCTTACATTTGTCTACTCCAAACTCCATGCAGATATCTTGACTAAATTCTAATGTTGTATTGACTAGACTGTTTAGTTGAGCAAAATTTGATGCATACAACTTTAGGTCATCCATGTAGAATAGGTGGGAAATTGTGTGACATACACATTATTGTCCTTAATTTTAAATCCGTATGTCGATTCGTTAAGCATATGTGACAGTGGGTTTAATGACAGACAAAACCATAATGCACTTAATGAGTCACCTTGGAAAATGCCACGTTTAATTTGTATTGGATCTGTAGTTATCTGCTGGTTTTTCATATTTAGTTTTAGTGTTGTTCTCCATGTCTCCATTACTGTCTTCAAAAAGTTTACAATTATTGGGTGATTTTATATATTTGTAAAATCTGAATAAGCCATGTGTGTGGTGTTGAGTCATAGGCTTTCTTGTAGTCATCTTATTATTTATTTATTATTATTATTATTATTATTATTATATTATATTATTATTTATTATTATTATTTTTATTATTATATTATTATTATATATTATTATTATTCTTAACACAATTAACTGGTCGGAACATTTCGCCGCGTCGAATCTGCTTTATTGCGTTTGACGTTTCAGCCCAACTAACAAAAAAGTAAATTTGAAATATTATTATTATTATTATAATATTATTATTATTATTATTATTATTATTACGGTATTATTATTATTATTATTATTATTATTATTATTATTATTATTATTATTATTATTATTATTATTATTATTAATATTATTTATTATTATTATTATTTTTATTATTATTATTATTATTATTATTAATATTATTTTCCCAGAATTACTT
>JAMZAV010011664.1:0-18171 GCA_024449915.1 Sweltsa coloradensis | reverse complement strand
TTGCGAAATTTTGTAGAAAAGCAAAACTGTGGGTTCAAAAAGTTATAACGCAACAGGCTTATAAAATATTTAATTAAAACGGTTTAATCTTCGCAAACGAAAATAGAACTCGTAGATAACCCATTTAAAAATAACGATATTGTAATTTGGTAATCATCACTTTGCAAAATCTCAACTATCTGCAGCTACTTACCATAGGAGATCCACTATTGAAAATAAATTACCAGCTATAAGATCCCTTTATAGTTTGTGCCTTCGCGCTCTTCATTGACTCTTCTATATTAGGCCTATTATATGCATTGTAATATTACATACCCCTTTTGGAATCCGATAACCACAAATAACCATATCATGTTGAAGTGTTCGTCCGTTTCCGATTACAGTTGAATAAACTCTGTAACACAATAATATTTAATACTTCAGTTATACGGCCTGTTATAACACACACTTTTACTAATATTTAACACAATCGAATCGAAAAGTTACAAAATCCAACTGGAAAGGGCATTGCACGTATCCCTGTTTCCCCACTGGGAGGACGTGTGGTCAAGATGTATCTCGACTAATTTAATCAAGAAATACAATGATATTAAAAGTGTACACGAGTGAAAACATTGTTTAATACTAGTGGATAAAAATAACAAAACAAAAAATATTTTAGGTTAAAACCGAGGCTAAAAAATTGAAATTCTTATAATTGATTGCAGCATTCTGCATTATATTTTAGCAAATGAATTCGAAACTGGAACACAACATATGTTTTAAGTGTAAATCGGTCAAAACAGGTAATGTTGAAAAAATTTATCATGATTGCATACAAATTCAGTCAGTGTTGCATACCTATTTAAACTGTGTATGAAGTCTGAAGATATTATCTAGTCATGCATCACATATGGATTTTTAAATTTAAATTTTCACTACAAAATCAAACTAATGTTTACCATTAAGATCAGTCTCGTGATAAATAACGAAATAAAATAAGGTTATTTGTTATTGGGTTTAGTTAAATTATTGTTCATGCTCTCGAAGAACCCTCTCTCTGTACAACTTCAACCCAACCTGAACACCTCCTTGACGAACGCCCGGAGATAGTGCAGCTCGTTGAGTGTCTGAGCTGTGATGGGCGTGTCCGGGTCTGGTATCACTCTCAGCAGCTCGTCGTACATCTTCTGTTGTTCTTCAGGCCGCGTGGCTAGCTGGTACAAGATGGAGCAGACAGCCATTGATATCTGCAAGCGAGGGGATACGTGTACTGTAGAGGGGTTGACGAATGATTGCAGTTTGATCGTAAATATTTATTGCAAGCAGCATGCTACTTCACCTACAGCATCAAAGTGAATGATGTAACAAAAAGAGTGTACAAAAACACAGAACGAAACTAGTTTTCATATTGTGAATACTAGGAAGTAGCAGCCATATTTGATTAAAATTTTGGTTGTTATCAGATAGTTATTTAAATCACTTCAATGTGCATAAAAATAATTTTTCCTCAGTACAATTTAGTGTAATGAACAGCCAAATATGGCATTTTTTAGGAAATACCAACAATGGAAAAAACAAAATTCCGGTTAAATGAAAAATTCTATTTCGAAAATATGATTTTTTAAATAGCCTACTAATGGAATCTTTCATGAACACCGCACAAAAGTAATTTTGTGGATACATCGACTTCTCACGGATTTATCGCACGAAAATGAGGAAATCGCATTGGTTGGAAAGTATTGGATCAAACGGAATCGGTTTTTTCCTATCATTAAATCAAGACTTCAACTAGTAACGTATACATTTACGTCCTAAAGTTTTGTTTAAAATTTACCGCTAGTTAGGTATGCAAAGTATCGAAATCTCGAAAATGTCCTATCAAGTGATTTTCCAGATCTCGTAGTGAATAATGAATAGATTGCCATCGGATTTTTTTTTTTTACGAAAGGAAGAAATATACTAGTAACCTAATGGTTTACCTGTCCATATTTCGAGGTAAGTTTTTTAGTATCTTTAAGCCAAAGTGCTCTTTGCCAAACCATCAAAACAGAGACGCAATAATTTATTTAAATAACGCAATGACATGAGACCAGTTCTACATTGATTTTCTTACCCGCGTTCCCTGAAAACCATAGGCTAAATATAGTTTATTTTCGTTGAACAGTTGTGTGTGTAGTATCGTCCGGTGGCACCCTCTACCGAGCTGTGGGAACGCCACGCCCGTAGCTCTCATATTGTAATAGGTAGGCCTATCTCCACCCTCGCTAATTAGTATTTAAATTTCAATCAATTGCTTTTATAATTTTTCGATTAATATTTACAATAATTGTCATGTATGGAAGCCGGGCAATTTCTACAGCAACTTAACTTTATCTATTTTAACCTTGTACAGTCAGGGTCATATATAAATCAAGAGGTCTGAAAGATACCTCTTTCACCGACATCTCGTGGTCAACTCTTGGTGCCATTATTTATATTGCCCTGTGAACTACATTATCGATCGATGGAAGTTCCCTAGACTATTTGATGTTATTAATATTATTTAGGAGGCTTTGAAAGACTCTTGGTCAACAAAATAGTCAATATCTAGAAGGCAGTCAGAAGAAAAATACAATTTTCTCAAAACAAAAGCATAAAACAAACTTTGGTGGTTTGCAAATAAGACTTGACAGCCAAGATAGAATTATTCAAAATTAACTAGAAACTAAGGCAAATATAAGAACTAAGGAATAGTCTTAATGCTATGCCTAGGCCAAGGTATCGATATATAATGCTCTCTTTACGTTCCATGTTATATTTCTTCTAGGCTTGATAGTGTCTCTGGTGAATAGAGAATTTTCCTTTGACATTATCAGCCATGTTTCTTATTTATGTCGACAATGCAGTTCACAGGGCGATATAAATAATGACACCAAGAGTTGACCACGAGATGTCGGTGAAAGAGGTATCTTCAGACCTCTTGATTTATATATGACCCTGACTGTACAATCTAATTATCTCAATTAAATTAGTAATATCTCACCCACAGCCTTCAGACACATCTCAAACGATGCAGAATTCAATTTCCTTTAGTGTCAAACATCATCTGATTTCATTGGAAATCAGACTGGTCCACTTATCATCAAAATCATTTAGTTAAACGAGAGTGTTTGGCGTTGTGGAGGGGATATCAGGGGCTTCCCGCAAAAGCAACCACCTGCATATCCATAAGGGGGAACGAAACAAACGACATCTAGTGATTGGTCAGTCAAGGGTTAACATTAGGTCAGTTTTGAAATAGACGCTATCCGTTATTGGTCGAATAATACCCATTATAACGATAGACCTAAAGTCAAATAATCCTTTGTGTGCGTGGACGTGGCGTGGATGTCAGGAGAACAGTAGGTGACTGTACTGTGACGTAGGCAATCGGGAGGACGCGTGGCTTGGGGTTGGGGACGCGCGGGAATAATCACTTGTGTGGAAGTCGTTGGTCGGGAAGGTTGCCGCTGGAGTGTTATCACAGAGGGCCAAGACCCAGATTAGGGAAGTGTTATCACAGAAGGCTAAGGCCCAGTTCGGGAAGTATATTACCAGAGGGCTAAGGCCCAGTGTAGAGACAGTGATTGCGATTAGCAGCTGAACCAGTGAGACGAGCACGCACTCCATCGGGAGTTCATCATCAATTTAGTACGCCAGAGCTAGCCAAGTTTGGAATTGGCGCAATCCATAGCGCACCGTCGTGCCGGGCCAGCAGTGAGAGTGGACCCCCCGCGAGATTACCACGTGAGCCAATCTCATCCGTGAGCCGTAAACATAGGAACCTTGATACTATTGAACTTTAGATTGAAGTGAATAGCATCACGACATAATAGAGTGATTGATAGGACGTGAGCGAAGTGAATAGTAGAGAATGATGAGAGACAATGGAATGAAATAGTAAACGAGATTGATGGGACGGCAATTGGAGCGATAGGTCTTAAGTGCGCTGGGCGCTATAGAATAGGAACACTAGGGACAGGCGAATAAGTGTGTGTGAATGGAGGACAGTAAGGTCTATCCGTCTATACGAAACCGGTGGTGAATAATCTCCACGCATGTGGACAGCGACACTGGAAGTGAACTAGTGCGCGCAGCAAGGGTATCACGCGACGAGGGAGAAACGAACGTCCTGCCCCTGGTACATCAACCTGAGTACATAGTCCACGAGACTGCCTGTCAGGAGACTGGTATCTAAAGACTGGAACATCAACCTGAGTACATAGTCCACGAGACTGCCTGTCAGGAGACTGGTATCTGAAGGCTGGTACATCAACCTGAGTACATAGTCCACGAGACTGCCTGTCAGGAGACTGGTATCTGAAGGCGCTGATCATCCACCATTGAGCGATAAGTACCGACTTTTACTGGCCATAAGGGTTTTCTTTTATTTAAATTATATTACGCCACATTATAAAGGGAAATTGCTGGGGATTGAGAACGGAAAACATGACTGGTATGCTAGTGTGGTACCACTGTAGGTAGGTCGTAACCTTTTATGTGCACCGGTACTCTTTTGTGTTACAATATAGGCACTGTTGATGAAGGCGGAGACTGCTTTGGACGAAACATAACACTTGCCCAATTCCAGCTTCCATATTTCTTGTACTGTGTAAATTAAGTTTAACTGTGCATGTTAGTAGCTTGTGGTCGAAGCCTGTGAGTGGCTAACAATCACTTGGTCGGTCACGAGATATTTTATTTCGTATATTAAACTCCTTGTTTTTAGGCATCACTTACACCAAATTATATTGTCGCATATCATAACATCTTCTATTACGTCATTAAAATCATCAAGTCAAAGAGTATGCGCCATGCAACATTAATTATGGACTGAAATCATTGACATTTTCTACCAAAATAAGCTAGCTTCAGGCGACCTATTAGTGGATATATTATATTATTTCTCGATTTGTTTGGTCGGGAAACACTCCCGTAGGTGTAATTGATATTATTTACTACAATTCAGAAATTAAAAAAGTCCGCCCCAACCATTCAATCTTAAGACGCCTGTCTGGAATGCGGGAGATCAGTGGTTCGATTCCCGGTTGGGGTGGACTTTTTTAATTTCTGAATATTGTAGTAAATATTATGGATATATACCTTGGTTCAAGGGTAGGTTGATGGTGTAATTTTTTATGGTTTTAATTTTTGGTGTTGAGTGTTTGTTTTTTGGAAATTTCTTGGGCGGGATTTTTGAATCCGAACCGGAGCGCTTAGGAGGAGCGAGATTTATGATTGGTGCAACTGAATTTTCAGGTATATCTGATGTTTTGCGATGCTGTGCACCATTTTAATTTACGTATTGATTAGTTATTGGTATATCACTATTTTATTGGATTATTGATCTTTGTAAATATTGCATGTTTATATACGTGGAAATGTATTTGCAACCGTTTATTGTTTACCTGACTAAATCCCGTGCTCAAATAAGTTACTTGTTGTAATAGTGATTCACACAAATCTAAATCTGTGAACTACACAATCTCCATGCGTTCTTATTATTTTATATCTGTAAAAACCTCAACTCCTATTGAATATAATCGTCCACATATTTCTTCATTGCGTTGCTTGAAAGTTATTTTACGTGATAATACATGGTAAGATTATTCTCGCTATAGAGAAGAAAACCACTGTATATCGACAAAATTATCAGTGGCCCTGCGATAGTCTGGCATAGACAGACGTCAAACTATTTTATCGGAAGCCCGTGGAAAACAATTGTGCTGGGTAATGTGATAAAACTTTATCAGTTTCCTCTGGGCTTCTTGCATGTTTGGTAAGCTGTCACAAGAGCCCAAACCAATCAGTTGACTAAGTGAAGTGAAGTGGAGTGGAGTGTCTCAAGCGAAGTAATTTAAAGTTTGGAGAAAAATGGGAAGACAAGTGGGGCTTAAGCTATCGGGCTAGAAGAAAAGAAAGGTAATTGCCCGAGATATCGAGACGCCGGTAAGATAATAAAATGTTTATCATTATATTCTAATAAGACAAAATACTGCACATGTTAGGCAGTCAGCGCATGCGTACGTATAATTTTTTGAGTATCTAGACTCCCCAAAAATCAAGGACAGTAAAATACCCATCTCTTTTTATTCAAATCAATATTTGTGGGCTATACAAATCATTGACTTGAAGTCATTACCCCGTGCACACACTTGTAGAAAAATGTCTACATGTTGAGTTGCTCATAAAAGTTTTATTGCTCCCTGCCATCTACTATGATGTTGATACATTTCCTAGAAACATTGAAAACACAAATCGCGGACCTGTCACGTTTTTTCACTATATAATAACAAAAAGATTGCGTAATAACTAGTTTTATTTTATGTTTTATGGCATGCATATTTTCCTCTCAACTGAACAAAGGGTTACTTCTATTTGGATGAGCGTAGCGAGCGAAGCGAAGATTCCATTTCACTACACTGGAGAAAAAAATCCGGAATGTTTTTTTTTTCTTTTTTTTGTATTTTTGTCTGTTTGTTAGCATGATTCCGGCTAAACGATACTCCGATTGCGATGAAATTTTATGGAGGTCTTCGAAATCTCTGAACTTAGAACTGCCACGTTTTTGAGCACAATCAAAAAAAAATTTCTCATGAAAATCGCAATTTTAACGATTTTTTTTCGATTTTTTTTAAATTTCTTCGACTTATAACACCTACATGCTTTATCCGATTGTAATGATTTTTTTACAGAACCTTAATATATTATGAATTAATATATTCGTGTAAAATTTGTGCGCAATCGAATAATTATTTCTTATGAAAATTTCAATATTACGATTTTTCCTTTTTTAAAATTACGAATCATTAAAAAAAATAAAATTTAAGTTAATTTTTAATTTTTTATTAAATTTAATTTAATTTTAAAAATATCTTCAACTTAGTAATGATTTTTTCACAGAACAATAGTAAATCCTGCATAACACATGGCAGCTCAATGCACCAATTACGCTCATCCAACAACGCGGCGGGACTTAAGCGTTTTCCTAGTTTTATGGATTGCCAGTGGTGGGTATCGAACCAGAGACCTTTCGAATCATTATGCATGAACTATCTCTGTTGGCACTTGGCAGTGCCATAAAACAGTAATTGGATGAGCGTAGCGAGCGAAGCTAAGATTCCATTCTACTGCACTGGAGAAAAAAATCCGGACTGTTTTTTTTTTTTTTGTGTGTGGTTTGTTAATACGATTCCAGCTAAACTGATATTCCAATTGAGATGAAATTTTCTGGAGGCCTTCGAAATCTTTGAACTAAAACTGCCACGTTTTTGAGCGCAATTGAAAAATTATTTTTCATGAAAACCGCAATTTTACGATTTTTTTCATTTTTTAAATTACGATTTTTTCGTTTTAAAAAAAATCTTCGACTAAGTAATGATTTTTTCACATAACAACAGAAAATCTGCATAACACATGGCAGCTCAATGCACCAATTACGCTCATCCAACAACGCGCCTGAAAAAGCGTTTGATGAAGCTTCCTAGTTTTAACAGACACGTGAAAAATAATGAAATCACAGTTCATTGCCGATTTATGAGCGATACCTACTCTGTGATTTGATTTGATTGATAAAATCATCTTTTAGTATACAAAAAATGTACTAGGAAGCTTCAAAAACGCTTATTAGGCGCGTTGTTGGATTAGCGTATTTTTTTACGATAAAAACGTGAAATTGCGATTTTCATGAGAAATAATTTTTCGATTGCGCTCAAATTTCACATTAATATACTAATTCGTAAAAGTAAGGTTCTGTGAAAAAATCATTACAATCGGATAAAGCATGTTGGTATTATAGGCCGAAGTTTTTTTTTTAAACCAAAAAAGCGAAAAATTGCGATTTTCATGAGAAATAATTTTTAGATTACGCTCAAATTTTACACGAATATATATCTTCATAAAATTAAGGCTCTGTAAAAAAATCATTACAATTGAATGAAGCATGTAGGTGTTATAAGTCGAAGACAATTTTTAAAAATCGAAAAAAATCGTAAAATTGCGATTTTAATAAGAAATAATTTTTTGATTACGCTCAAGTTGCACACGAATATATTAATTCATAAAATTAAGATTCTGTAAAAAAATCATTACACTCGAATGAAACTTGTAGGTGTTATAAGTCGGAAGACAATTTTTTTAAATCGAAAAAAAATCGGTAAAATTGCGATTTTCATGAAAAATAATTTTTGATTTCGCTCAAAAACGTGGCAGTTCTAAAAGAGATTTCGTAGGTCTCCAGAAAATTTCATTGCAATTGGAGTATCGGTTTAGCCGGAATCGTGCTAACAAACAGACAAAAATACAAAAAAGAAAGAAAAAAAGAAAAAAAACATTCCGGATGTTTTTCTCCAGTGTAGTAGAATCGTTGATATATTAGTCACTGAACGGTTGAATGGAATCTTCGCTTCGCTCGCTACGCTCATCCAATAATATATATATAGCATTCAAATTTTGATATTATGCGTTTCAACTTTCAACGCACCAAAGAAGCAAACCATCACAAAACTCAATGTCATGTTGTACTGAATTATTATAGTTTGTTCCAAACGAGAGTTTGATTCAATTTTATTAGACACATGTAATAATATTCGGCCATTCTGATTTACTTGGTTCACATTCTTCTATTGCACTTGTACTATCAAACGTTACACCATTACCAATAAATAAGTAATTAATTATTGTGTGTCCCATTGACTCGAAGAATATAGATGCAGTACATGTTATTAACACTGGGAAAAGCTTCGAAAAACGTTTTTTTCAGGCACGTTGTTGGATGAGCGTATGTTTTTTTAATACGAATAAAAGGCGTAAAATTTGCGATTTTCATGAGAAACTATTTTTCGATTGCGCTCAAATTTCACACAAATATATAAATTCAAAAAATTAAGATTCTGTGAAAATATCAAAACAATCGAATAAAGCATGTAGGTGTTATTCGTCGAAGAATGTTTTAAAAATAAAAAACAGGAAAATTGCGATTTTCATAAGAAATAATTTTTCGATTGCGCTCAAATTTCACACGAATATAATTATTGGTAAAATAAGGATTCTGAAAAAATCATTACAATCGGATAAAGCATGTATAGTCGAAGAATTTTTTTTTTAAATCTAAAAAAAATCGTAAAATTGCAATTTTAATGAGAAATAATTTTTTGGTTGCGCTCAAAAACGTGGCAGTTCTAAGTTCAGTAATTTCGAAGGCCTCCAGAAAATTTCATCGCAATTTGAGATCGGTTTAGCCGGAATCGTGAACAAACTGACAAAAATACGAAAAAAAAGAAAAAAGAAAAAAAAAAAAAGGAAAGAAAAAGAAAAAAAACATTCCGGATTTTTTTTCTCTAGTGTAGTGAAATGGAATCATCGCTTTGCTCGCTACGCTCATCCAATGATCTATTGGAGATTACCACAATCTAGAATGGCATAATTTACATATTATGTACTTCAATGTGTATTAAATAAAAGGATATATTCAAATTAACACAATCATATTATTCTTTGTTGGATGAGCGTAGCGAGCATAGCGAGCGAAGCGAAGATTCCATTTCACTACACTGGAGAAAAAAATCCGGAATGTTTTTTTTTCTTTTTTTTTTTTTTTCTATTTGTATTTTTGTGTTTGCTAACACGATTCCGGCTAAACCGAAACCCCAATTGCGATGAAATTTCTGGAGGCCATCGAAATCTCTGAACTTAGAATTGCCACGTTTTTGAGCGCATCGGAAAATTTTTTTTCATGAAAATCGCAATTTTACGATTTTTTACGATTTTTCACACATTTTTCGACTAATAACACCTATATGCTTTATCCGATTTTAATGATTTTCACATATCATTATTTTTATGAATTAAGATATTCGTGTGCAATTTGAGCGCAATCAAAAATTATTTCTCATGAAAATCGAAGTTTTACATTTTTTTTCTTTTTTAAAACAATTCTTTGTCTTACAAAAACCTACATGCTTTTCCTATTGTAATGATTTTTTTCACAGAACCTTAATTTTATTAATTAATATTTTGTTTTAAAAATTTGAGCGCAATCGAATAATTATTTCTTATGAAAAATTTAATTTTACGTTTTTTTTAAATTTAAACGAAAAAAAAAGTTAGCTTTATTTAATTAAACTAAATTTAAAAAATGTCTTCAACTTAGTAATGATTTTTCCACAGAACAACAGAAAATCCGCATCACACATGGCAGCTCAATGCACCAATTACGCTCATCCAACAACGCGCCTGAAAAAGCGTTTGCGACGCTTCCTAGTTGACAAGATAACAAATGTTAGCAAAGTTATGCACCGGCTAGTTCTTATTTGTGATGTCAACTCGCAACATTTGGCCATAGTTATTTTATACAAAATTAGTTGAGGATAAAAAAGATATGATTTATCAAAATTCAAAACCCATTTCTTACACAAGACAACAATTTTATTATGAAGATAGATAATATATAATTATTTGGCTAAGGTACCGATATTTTGTTTATAAACAGTAATTTTCTTTATAGAACAGAAAATTAAAGTTTTGATTTAATCTATTAATTTTATTTTTATTTATTTATTTAACGTCTATCATATTTAGTTCAACATAATTTTCGGATGAGCGAAGCGAAGATTCCATTTCACTACACTGGAGAAAAAAATCCGGCATGTGTTTTTTTGTTGTTGTATTTTTGTGTTTGTTAACACGATTCCGGCCGGTTAAATCGATACTCCAATTGCGATGAAATTTTCTGGAGGCCTTCGAAATCTCTGAACTTAAAACTGACACGTTTTTGAGCGCAATCGAAAAATTATTTCTCATAAAAATCGCAATTTTCTATTTTTTTTCTATTTTTAAAACAATTCTTCGTTTTTAAACCCCTAGATGCTTTATCCGATTGTAATGATTTTTTCACAGAACCTTTATTTTATGAATTAATATATTCGTGTGAAATTTTGAGCGTAATCAAAAAATTATTACTCATAAAAATAGCAGTTTTACGATATTTTTCTATTTTTTAAAAATTTCTTCGACTTATAACACCTACATGCTTTATTCGATTGTAATGATTTTTTCACAAAACCTTAATTTTATGAATTTATATATTCGTGTGAAATTTGAGCGTAATCGAAAAATTATTCTTCATGAAAATCGCAATTTTACGCTTTTTTCGTTTAAAAAATTACGCCATCCAACAACGCGCCTGAAAAAGCGTTTTCGAAGCTTTATAGTCTTTAACACCATTAAACACTACACACTACACTACTTACACTCGAAGAAGAAGAATCTTCCCACTTGCCACTTCGCTATAATCAAAGTCACTACACCACTAAGGGCCAAGATGACAGAACGCATAACGATGCGACACGAGCGAACCAAATCCCAACTTGCGTCTGCCAATAACTCTAGCAAATCATTCAAAGGGATGTTTGGATTAGACGTGAGTCAATGTCACGTGTCCACTCTCACTGAAGTGAGTGACCGGCACACAATACAAGACGGGTGTCGGATAGACGGTTCAGGCATGGGTCCCCATGCCTGAACCCCTGAGCCAACCTAACATTCCTGGGTTGTTTCTTCCTGGAAATGAATTATTGACAGGATCATCCGACGTTGCTTTCCCAAAAAGTATGGTAGAAAGAAATCTTGATTTTTCAAATCTAAAATCTGCCCCCCTATGCCCCCATGGCATGAACGTTTGGGGGGGCTATGCCCCCCCCCTTGCCCCCCTGTTCCGACGCCACTGTACTAACGAAGTAATTATCACTGATTTTTAACCCTTGGTTAACCACCTGTTTCTGAAAAGCATAACTAACCACCTGGGGCGCCCTCAGGACCCCATCATTAAAGCCCTTGTGTTTGCCAGGTTTCAGATTTTGGAACCTAATATCGTCAGGAATTAATGTTTGTACCTTTCTGATGACCACTTAGTGTTTCAAGAGTTAAAAATTCGCGAAAATTTTAGGTTTTTTCCACTTGAATTTTTTTGGAAAAAAATGAAAAAAAACGTAATGTTGTCAATTTTGTCAAATTTGGGGTCCATTTATTGAATTTTTTTTTTTTTTTTACCAATGGTGTTCAATGTATGATTGATTCGATTTTACAAAAAGTTTTCCCTTTATTGTTTACTTTCGTGAAATTTGATCAATTCCCCCCCCCCCCCCCCCCCCTCACTTGAATTTACCATTTTCATTCATATTTATATGTATGATTTTTTTATATTATATATATGTATAATTTACTTAGATAAGTGTGTATAAAACTCATATCTATCAATTTACATGAAAAAAAATGGTTATTTGGTGAGGGTGAATACATTGATAAAATTTTGCCTATGTAAAAACACTTGAAAATGAAGTACGTAAGTAGCCACCTGGGGTCCTTTGAATCCCCGCGAGGTTCGTGGAGAGTAATACGTAACACATGGAGGGACCGGGCCCCCAACTGAATTTTCATTGGTTAGATGTAACTTGAAGGTACTGAGACTCACAGTAAGCCACGCCCCTAGATGCGCTCAGGCTATAAGCAAAAAATGTTGCCTGGGGGCCGCATTGACCCCCGGTGGTTAACCAAGGGTAACCAATCAACTACAATGAACTATATATATATATATATATATATACTATAAATAACTTATTGTAGAGACAAAAAGCAACAAGCGCGGAAACGTCAACCAATGATACAAAATAATGAACTAATTATCGTTCATTTGAAAGTCACGATGTGCATGATCTTTGTTTTTTCATATCATATCGGTATTTATTTTTTCAGTCGCAAAACGTAACTAGACCTCTGGCCGTCGAGAGTCTCCTTATCTAATAGTGTGTGGTGGAGCTAAAAACCAGTTATCTCGTTATCTCTGTCTAAATATGTCTCTCTTCGTTTCGTTTTTGGCCAGCCTTCGTTTCTCGTCCCTTCCGCAGTCCCCTCTGAGATTCCCCGTCCCCTAGTTATTGCGCACTCATGGTTTTGTGACGTAATTGCGGTCTTTACCGAAAATATAATAGACACAATTTTTGTAGAGAATTACAAGGGGAATACTTTTGCCATGGAAACTTTTCGTCTAACTTAAGCCATTTTGAAGATATACGGAAACAGCCACTTTTGTGCAAACATTTTCCAAGATGGTGGCCAACGCTCCAATCCGATTTTTGAGGACTTTTTCCGAAGGACCCTTTCTGGAAGGTCTGTGCAAAAATTCAGCTTGCCCGGAAGTTTTTTTTTTAGAAAAAAATCCTTCGTTGCTTGGCCTATCAAATTTTAAATTATTGTGATAACAAAAGGGTTGTGCACGAAGAAACACAAACAAATATTAAATAATACTAGGGGGGAAACACCAAAGTCGTTTTTTAGACCCAGTAATAACTCCATGTTTAGACGAGTGAGCGAGTCATGTGTTAAGGGGATATTTTACTAAAATTGAAATTTTCTAAACCATTCCATGTTCCACATTTGAAATTTTTTAGTATAAACTGCTTATATTTTTTAAAGTAATAATTCCCCCCAAAAAAGTTTCAATTTTTTTTTTTATTTTTACAACAATGGACAATTAAATCACTACGTATACCACAGCAGTCAATCCGAATTGAAGTTGTTGTTGTGCAGTTTAGATAGATGCTACAAGATTCTATAAATAACACTTGAAAATACATGTACACGTATCGACCTACAGCTAGTA
The DNA here is from genome assembly GCA_024449915.1 of Sweltsa coloradensis. Classification (NCBI taxonomy): domain Eukaryota; kingdom Metazoa; phylum Arthropoda; class Insecta; order Plecoptera; family Chloroperlidae; genus Sweltsa; species Sweltsa coloradensis. The sequence goes on along the minus strand of JAMZAV010011664.1, from coordinate 4,514 downwards.
AATATAAATAAAGCCTAATGTCTACATTTAAAAAAACCCCTAAGACTCCTTTATTGTAAAAATTGTAATAAACAACACACGCCTTATAATGGTTTTTCACTGAAATCTAAATCTCTAAGGCAGTGTTGATCCGTTTTTGAAATGTATATCAAGCAATTTACTCAGTCAATCCACTTTGGAAAGTAGATTGACTTCAATTCGAATCGAGTGTGTATATCAAGAGACTCATTGAACTCAAACCGACTTCAATCAATCAATTCGGATTGAGTGCTGTGGTATACGTAGTGACTGTTAAAACAGCGTTTTGCTAGTTTTCATTTTTTTAAAGTGTAAAGTGTTTTTGATTAAAAAAAATACATCTAAACATTCACCAGAGGGATTTGATAATTTTTGTTTTGTTTGGTATATTTATGATTTTTTTTGTATTGTTGGAAAATGTATGATTGTGTAGCAAACCCATATTTAACATATTTTAATTAAAAAAACTATAGTAGATCTCATCAAAAATGTGTCTGGTGAATTTGTCAGAATAAGACTTTTGAGCACGTTAAAAAATTAACCTTCTATCTTGGAAAAAATGTTAGCAAATGTGCGAAAATAAAAGTTCGGAGATAATAGAATTTAAAGTTTATTTATGTTGTTTTTTCGTAAATTTGAGTGTAACACTATACCAAAGGTTCAGTTAATTTATTTTACATGAATTTACTGGTCCTTTATAAGGGTTCTTTACAATTTACTAAAATAATTTTGAATAACACTCTATACAGCCCCAGATTAGGCATTATATCAGTACCGGGGAAAACCATTTCCCATGAAAAAAAGCATGCTGCGCTTTAAGGAAGAAAAAAAGTTTTTAATGTTAAATAATGATATCAGCATAAAAATAAATTTTTGTAGTCAATAAATAACAACGTAAATGTTAAATAAAAAATAAAAAAGCAAAACTTCTGGTTTTTCCAACATTTTCAGTGACATTCCCTTTCATCCCCTACCTGGATCTATCATGGGTCTTTCCTCCCTAGCCTATCAAAGGCTAGAGTGGCGCATAATGGCCTTACAGTTGACGCGCCCTTATACCAAATAAACTCTAAACCCTATTATCATTTAAAGTGTTCCCATGGTATAGTCAACACATGACTCGCTCACTCGTCTTTAAACGACTTTGGCTTTTTCCTAGTCTAGTTGGCTATGGTGCCTTTATACCCGGTATGTGGGAGACTCGGGTTCAAACAACGGTCGGAATGGATTTTTTTATTTCTGGATTATTTTTTTTATTTCTGAAAAATTATAGAACATGTTTTGAAATGCATATAATCGTATGTAAAACGTAGCCAGTACGAAATACGAGTAAAGAGTAATGATTAGAAGGTTTATTTAATCTCCCAGTGGAATGTTAGGTAACCTTGAGCGTGCCAGATTCGTAACACCTTGGTAAGTTGGTAACTGCATGCACTCATCGCCGGACAAACATGATTTGATACATATTACTTATTGAAGAACAAAACCATTGTCGTTAAATTAAATCCTACACGTTTACAGCCTATTTTGTAATTTATTATTTCGTAACGTAATGGATTTTGCTCAAAATGTTAACTGCACGCTAGACTTGATGTCGTGTTCCAGACGCGAACGAGGGTGGTTGTGTCTGGCATTCCTCTGCGTCTGTGCTATGCTGTGCGGTGTGAAACGTGAAATGTGTCTGGCTGGCAAGGTGTAGTGGACCGGAGTTCTTAGTGAACGACAAGCAGTGTGTGTTATCTTGTGTATATACTGAATCAAAAATGTTGTGGAAAATGTGAGAATTTCGTATCCGCGTTCATTTGCGATTCATGTAGTTCCTCTACAACCCCCCCCCCCCACACACACCACACACAAAGCTCGACATCTCTGCCCATCATGCTGTAGCATAACAGGTAATTCACCTAATAATTTAGATAGTTTTAAGTCTTATAAATATTCAAAACTATACAAGTGTGGGACTGGGAGCGAAACATTCTTTGGCGTGAGAAGCCCGAGATTAAACCGTGTGTTGGCCCTGCACAAACAGTAATCAGGCACCCGCACGTATATCAATGTAATTCACTATTGAGTATTGACTACGCCCAAATGTCACGCACCACATTCTTCACACACACACAGCATTTTAGCTGAAGTGGTCTGTTGCAATACCAGACAAAACTAGTTTCAAAAACCGAACCACGAATCGGGAGCTCCAGTCGAGTCCCGTGGAGGGGGTTCATCAACCAATCAGGAACAAGGACAGTTAAGTACACATGCACTTGCCAAGCAAACTCTGGACTGCTCTGGACCTGGAGAGTTCCAGGAGAAACAGTCAGTCAACATCCAGCAACAGTCTGAGAGGCGACACAACATGGGAGCGGGCTAGAGGCTTCCTTAGGGAGCGCGGCCGGTGTGGGCAGGTGACCGTTCCTACTTGCTGATTGGACCACGTAGGCGCCTTACCCTACATAAAACTCAACAACGCGTGAGTACCCGTCCGTTACGTCTACAAGTAAGGATCATCTCATAACATCTTCGAGATCAGCTGTGCATCAGGTATGTAGCCTCCCTTCGACCAACAATCATTTCAAGAACAACTATTACCAAACTACTATAATCTACAAGATCATTACAAATCATCTATTACATGTGTATAAACATTTTACAAAATTTACTAAGTAATTACTACATTAATAAAACTCGTATTACAAAACAACTTTAAATTGATAATTACGAACTTGACAAAATCAAACAAAACATAATTACAACTTTTATTACTTGTCTGAAACATAATTACAACTTTTATTACTTGTCTGATTATTAAAATTAAATAAACAACACCATTTCAATTTCAAAAGCCTATAAAATATGTGTATGTGTTAACTGTACTCTTTGTGTTTTTAAAAAGGTTTAATTGTATTTTTGTAATGATTACATACTTTTTATCTCCGACTGATGCTAGCACGGGCAATGTAAGTTTCAGAGGTTGGTCAACCTATTTCTTGTTTTAGTAAGTGTTTTCAGAATTGTATCAGAAACCTAACTACTGTAAAGACAATAATGCACTTTTTCTTTGCCTCTCCAACAGACCAACTTACTGAACGTCAAGTCGAGTCAATATTTAGTACAATTCAGAAATTATTGAAATAAATAACAATAATAATATTATAATATGTTTATCATATTATTATGATAAACTACTACAGAAATTGTACAAATATATCATTGTAAAAAAATAAAATACGTGGAAATATTAAAATAATGAAAACAGACGAACATGAATGCAAGATAATAAAATAATATATAAATAAACATTATTGGATAAGCGTAGCGAGCGTAGCGAGCGAAGCGAAGATTCCATTTAACTACACTGGAGAAAAAAATCCGGAATGTATTTTCAGTTTTTTTTCGTATGTATTTTAGTGTGTCTGTTAACACGATTCCGGCTAAACCGATACTCCAATTGCGATGAAATTTTATGGAGGCCTTCGAAATCTCTGAACTTAGAACTGTCACGTTTTTGAGCGCAATCGAAAAGTTATTTCTCGTAAAAATTGCAATTTTACGATTTTTTTCGATTTTTTAAAAATTTCTTCGACTTATAGCACCTGCATGCTTTATTCGATTGTAATAATTTTTTAACAGAACCTTTATTTTATGAATTAATATTTTCTTGTGAAATCTGAGCGTAATCGAGAAATTATTTCTCATGAAAATCGCAATTTAAGATTTTTTTTCGTTTTGTTAAATTTCTTCGACTTATAACACCTACATGCTTTATCCGATTGAGCGATTGTAATTATTTTTTCACAGAACCTTAATTTTATGAATTAATATATTCGTGTGAAATTTGAGCGCAATTGAAAAATCATTTCTCATGATAACCGCAATTTTACGATTTTTTTCAATTTTAAACATTTCTTCGACTTATAACACCTACATTCTTTAACCGATTGTAATGATTTTTTCACAGAACTTTAATTTTTTGAATTAATATATTCGTGTGAAATTTGAGCGTAATCGAAAAATTATTTGTTAAAAAAATCGCAATTTTACGCCTTTTTCGCTTTTAAAAAATTACGCTCATCTATCAGCGCGGCGGGACTTAAGCGTTTTCCTAGTGAGTAAATAATGACAAAAAAATGTGGAACGCTTCACGATTTTGCGTGTCATCCTTGCGCTCTCTGCAGATCGAAGATCTCCACACATTGGAACCCAAATCCCAAATATTGGAATGAAATTCCAAATATCGGAACGAAAGTTCCAAATATTGGAACCGAGCGGTTCCAATGTCCGAATAATGGGATAACATTGGAACTAGCCAATCAGCTCCGCGCAATAAAGCCCGGCAAGCACGGTGGTCATAAACCCATGTTTGAATGAAACCATTCACAATGACGCGAAGGCAAACAACAAGACCCCCTCCCCCCCCCCCACCCCTCCACGCCACAGGCCACGGTGGATTGTGGGGTATCTTCTCACACAGGTTTCACACTCTGCAGGCCCACCTAAAA
>JAMZAV010011663.1:0-21750 GCA_024449915.1 Sweltsa coloradensis | reverse complement strand
GGTCGTTGAAACCACCCCACTTGAAATCCGTTAAAGAACGGACCTCAAAATTTCTCGGATCCAGGGTGAGTGAAACGTTTTGCCCGTTTTCCAATGCAACAGAGAAAGTTTCTCTTCTTTAAGAAGAACCATGTCTCCTGGCTTGAGATTGTCTTGTTCGATCCACCATTTGGGTCGTTGTTGAAGGCGTGAGAGATATTCCGTTGACCATCGATGCCAGAAGTGTTGAACAAGTTGCTGTAGATGTGCGTTGAAATGCGTAGCGTAGCGTTGTTGCGTTGCGTGGCGTTGTGTAGCGTAGCGTTGTAGCATTGCCTAGCGTTGCGTCATTTTGCAATTTGCAATGACTCGCATGCACTACACAGTTCCAAACGAGGATTGGAAACCTGACGTATCGGCGACACCTTATGGTCCCCTGCTACAAATTTAATCAGCACAGTTTCGTCAGTGTACAATGTGCGTAGGTACACTACAGCAGCATATTATATGCAGCTTCAGACGCATCACAGAAGCCAACAAGTTGTAGCATTGTTGGCTGAAGCGACAGAATACATCGGTCAATTCTGATCTCTTCTATAATGGGCAGTTCTTCGCAGTACTTCTTCCAGTCATTGCACACATCCTCTGGAAGAGAATCATCCCATCCGACGTCTAGTCTCCACAATAATTGGAACACGAGTTTTGCTTTGATTGTTACTGGCGAAAGCCACCCTAGAGGATCGAATACCTTGGCAAGGTCAGAAAGTAACGTGCGTTTCGTAATGACATTCCGTCTTGGGGGTTGGTTTACAGAAAACGAAAACTGATCAGATGCTGGATGCCACTGAAGACCCAATGTGTTCACAGATTTATCCTCGTCAATACTCAGAGGCAAGTTCAGCTCTCGCATTGATTCTGGAACCGCTTCAAGAATCTCAGATGCACTTGATAACCATTTGCGGAGCTCGAAGCCACCGTTCTTAGTCAGCTGGATGAGTTGACCTTGAAGTTCAAGAGCTTCTTTAATGCTGTCAGCTCCTGACATCATATTATCGACATAGAAATCCTTCAATGCAACAGGAGCAGCCTTCGGAAACACTTGTTGTTCATATATCATCAATTGTTGAAGACATTTCGTGGCAATGTAAGGAGAACAACTTTCTCCATATGTAACTGTCAATAATCTAAAATCCTGTATTGGTTCCACAGGAGACTTTCTCCACACGATTCTTTGATAAGTAGTTTGAGACTTGTCTACCTGTATCTGGCGATACATTTTGGCGATATCAGCGACCAGAGGAATGATGTGTTTACGAAACCGAATCAATAATGGAACAATGTCGTCTTGTAGTCTGGGTCCCACCATCAGTTTGTCATTCAGTGACACGCCTGAAGAAGTCTTTGCTGAAGCATCGAAAACGACCCGAAGTTTCGCCGTGGAACTACTTTCCTTAATAACTGGATGATGAGGAATGTAATACACCTCTGTCAATGGCTTGTTCAACTGGTGTGCAGGAATAATCTCCATGTGCCCCAATGAAAATATGTATTCCGACATGAATTGGTCGTACTGCTGCTTTTTGTCAGGTTGGTATTTTAAACGTCGCTCAAGAGAACAGAGTCGTTGAATTGCCAGATTACGAGATAAACCTAAATCTGGGCTGTTGTCACGGAATGGAAGATGTACTACAAATCTCCCTGAATCATCTCTTCTATGAGACTTCTCAAAGTGTTGTTCACAAAGCTTCTCTTCTGGTGTCAATAACTTAGCAGCAGGCATGTCTTCTAATTCCCAAAACCTTCGCAGAGTGCTATCCAAATCACACTGTACGTGCAACGTTGTAAGAGCTGACTTTGGACCTTGTTGACTAATGGGACCTGACAGTACCCATCCAAGTGCAGTCTCTAGAGCGATCGGTGAACCGCTGATACCGGAGCAACGACCAGAACGAGGGAGCATGGAGTACACGTCTGCTCCTAGGAGAACATCTATACATCCTGGAACGTTGTATTCTGGGTCAGCCAAAATTAAGCCATTTAGATGTGACCAACTATCCATTATCTTGACATTACTTCTAGGAAGAGTTCCTGTTACCTTAGGTAAAATCAAAGCATTCACACTAAAGATCTCTTCATTCTTCCATGTCGAAGTGAAATTCAATTCCACCATACCGCGACACTTGGCAATACTACTAGAAGCAAGACCTGATACACACACATGGGTCGACTGAGCTCGTAACCCAAGTTTCTGAACACAGTTTTCTGTGACAAAACTAGCTTCGGACGCAGAATCCAAAAGAGGTCGTAAAGGCCTCATAACACCTTGTTTGTCTTGCACATTGATGAGATAGTAGCATAGTGATAGTAGCACTGTAGGATGAACTGATTCAATTGAGTAATGGGATGAGACAGCAGGCTCAGTTGAGACAACATCTTGTTGGCCATTAGGCATTGGTTCAGTGAAATGTAATAATGTGTGGTGACGTTTGTGACACCTGTGACATGTAGATGATTTGCAGTCTCTTGAAGCATGGTTTGATCGCAGACAATTAAAACACAATGAATTGTCTTTCACAAACGAATGACGCTCGAAAACAGTTTCATTCAGAAAGTCAGGGCATTTATGTATCCAATGGTTACCTGTACATTTCAAGCATGCCAGGCTCTTCTGGGGCACACTATAATGTGAAGTAGTCTGCTTGTGGCTGTTTGGCTTCATACTGCTAGATGAGGGACCCTTGTGATTAGGAGTGCCTGCAATAGCGAGTGCTCGAGCACGGTGCTCAATGAACTCAGACAATTGTTGGAAAGTTGGTGGCTCCTTGGATGTGAGTGACAACTCCCATTGACGTCGAGACTCGCTATCTAACTTATCAGAAGTGTGAAAAACGAGCACCGAATCCCAATGTTCGACAGGTTGCCCAAGAACTGCCAGTGACCTGGTGCATTCCAAGGTTGTGTCCAACAATTTGCGTAATGCCAAAGATGATTCGTGTTGGAGAACAGACTGAGAGAACACGCGCTTTAAAACCGTGTTTATAATTTCACGCGTATTTTGGTAGCGTGACGTTAACAGTTCCCAAGCTTCGCTGTAGCTACCATTCGTCACAGGAATCGACTGGAGTGATGCAGCCTCCCCTTGCAATGAACCCTTAAGATACTGAAGCTTCTCAGCCCCCGACAAACAATTATTGTTGTGAACTGCCGCCTCGAAGAGGTACCTGAACGAAAGCCAGCACTGTAGGTTGCCATCAAAAGTTGGCAAATGGCACTTCGGTAGTCTTACTTCACTGGGCCTAGGCCTACCTTCATTGGATATATCTGACGTTGTACATGGAACCTGGCGATGTTCAGCTCCTAGGTCCATTAATGTTATCCTGAGCATCACTAACCTTTCAAATACTTCGTTATCGTTATATACTTTTTGTGATGGCGTAAATTTGGCAAACGTTACGATTTCAATAAGAGCACGTTTGTTTCTAGCCAGAGTAAACGTAGACATTATTTTCTTCTTTATGGGCACATCTCATTTTCCTATTAATTTGACAGAAGGAACTGCACATTTCTTCAATTCACGTTTTTATCTTACATTTCCCACTTTATTTTCAGACTGTTGGCTATTTCATAATCGTATTCAACAAAATGTTCAAAACATACCCGGGTATGTTTGCTAGGAACAAATTCATCCCGTTTAATTTTCGCTAGCCAGGATTTGAATCTCACAGAAGATTTGTCCCTGTTTGGAAAACGGTGAAAAGATATATATATACCATATACCATACTTGTAAATATTTTACTGCATCCGTTTACACATTGCATAATATACCATATTTATTTTCTTGTGCGATACTGACACTATAACCTATTAACAACAATATTTACACGTGATTTAGACACACTCCTGCTTAGGAAAAAATATCAATTGCAAAGCCCTTACAAAGTTGGAACTTGTAGCTTGCAGTCACTTGCATCCATTAACCAATATATATACTACAATGATGAATTGAACCACTAATATTATTGGATGAGCGTAGCGAGCGAAGTGAAAACTTCAATTTCACTGACCCCCCCCAAAAAAATTTAGCTCCAATGTTTTTTTTTTTTTTTTGTTTTTCCGTCTGTTTGTTCGCTCGATTCCGGGCAAACGGCATATGCGATCTTGATGAAAATTTGAGGGGACCTTCGTTTTCTCTGAACTTAGAGGTGTATTGTTTTTGGGTACAATTGAAGAAATATTTCTCATGAATATCGTACTTTTACGATTTTTTTCGATTTTTAGTGCGATATTTTCGTCACATTTGGGCCGATTCTGACCAAACGGGTGGGACTACAACGTTCAGATTTCACATGGACATTAAGGTTATGGTGATGTAGTACCTTTTGAAAGAAAAAGTTGAAAAAGTTAGTCAGAATTCACAGAAACAAAGGTTTTAATATGAGTTTTTTTAGGTTTATAATACCAATTAACAAGTATAACAATAGAAACTTGACAACAATCACCTACAATGCATTCAAAAAGCACTTGCAAAGGAAAAGTGCAAACAAACGCAAAAAACGCAAACAAAAAACTTACAAAAAACCGCTCATCCATCAACGCGGCGGGACTTTAGCGTTTTCCTAGTATGTTTATTGAGTGTTTTTTTAAACTCACTTACCAAAGTCACTGTTTTTTCCCCGTTCTCGGCAAATTTTCGACGAGGGTCCCCTCATCTTCGTCCGGCCACGCCAGACACACTGAGGTCCAAAGTGTTTTGGGTTTGGCTTGGGGGTGGATGGGCTAGTAAGCAAGCTACGTAATCTACCACCAGAGGTCTCCAGCTTGTGTGTAGTTCTAGACTTGGTTGGCTGATACTGTTGAATGCACAGAGCATTGCTGCTGCTTCTTTAATTTTGCGCGTTCTGGGGTTGTTGTCTTTAAATAAAATTTTGGATTCGTCCCATTTTATTGGTTGGTTGCATTCATACTTATGGTCTTTGAGTCGCGAGCGAATTGTTCCTTTTTCTACTGCTTTTTTATGTTCATTTATACGTACTGACACTGGTCTTTCCGTCTCACCGAAGTATGTACGATTGCATCCACAGGGAATCGAATAAACTACGTGTTTTGACGCCTCGACCGGGTTGTAAGGTTTCGTCTTAGTAAGGACACTTCTGAGGGTCAGAGGGGACCGGAAAACTGTCCTCAAATTAAAACGATGGGCTATTCTACGTAATTTTTCGCAAATTCCTGGAATGTAATCAATGATGATTGTGGCTGTAGGTTTATCTAAGGGAGTCACTGGTTTTACATTATTGTCGACACAACGCTCAATCCAGTTTTTGCAAAGTGTAGGGGGATAGTCATTACTTACGAAGGCGTTTTGTAGTAAACTCGTTTCCTCTTTTAAGGTATCTGCGTTGGAGCAAACATTTTTTGCCCTCGTAACGAGACATGTGACTATTCCCTTTTTAACTTGTAGGGGGTGGTTTGAATTGAAATGCAAGTACTGGTTAGTGTGCGTTGGTTTGCGGTAAACTGATGTGATTAGCGGTGGATTGGATGTACTATTGTTGTGAATATTTGTGTTGCTATTGTTGGTGTTGTTTATGTTATTGTTTGTGGTGGAGACGGGTACACTGGCTGGTTTCTCTATCAACGTATCAAGAAAAGCCAAACTATTATTTTTCTCTACTTCCATAGTGAACTGTATCTTGGAATGTTGATTGTTGAGAAACACTAAGAATGCCTCTAGTTCCTGTCTGCTGAGGGACCAGATGGCGAAGATATCATCAACATATCTCTTCCGCGACTCTCGCGACTCAAAGACCATAAGTATGAATGCAACCAACCAATAAAATGGGACGAATCCAAAATTTTATTTAAAGACAACAACCCCAGAACGCGCAAAATTAAAGAAGCAGCAATGCTCTGTGCATTCGACAGTATCAGCCAACCAAGTCTAGAACTACACACAAGCTGGAGACCTCTGGTGGTAGATTACGTATCCAGAGCTTGCTTACTAGCCCATCCACCCCCAAGCCAAACCCAAAACACTTTGGACCTCAGTGTGTCTGGCGTGGCCGGACGAAGATGAGGGGACCCTTGTCGAAAATTCGCCGAGAACGGGGAAAAAACAGTGACTTTGGTAAGTGAGTTTAAAAAAAACACTCAATAAACATTACATTTCCGGGTCAAATAGCTAACGAACTAATATCACTAATATTATATTTAACAAATAACACTGAAAAATAAAAACAGTAAGCAAAACAGATTTTAGTGACAAAGATGCAAAAACACTCCATGCAGTCTGCACCAGTAATTGAAGGTGCCGCGTGCTAGAGATTCGTTGACGACCACCACAAACGTCACATGCCCCCGGGCTAACGTCAAAACAACCCATTGTAACATGACAGAATTCTTATTTTTTATGGGTCTTCTTGAGGATAATAGTTACTTCGTTTTATGTGACAATATGCCGTTAAATAAACGATAATATTTCTTTCTTTCTCTCTCAATTAAAAATGGTTTAATTAGGTATTATTTGATTTTTGCGACAAGGCAGTGTTTTATCTCCAACACTCTTTACTGTTGTAATGGATAAAATTATAAGAAGAGTGGAACCAAATACAGATGGAAGGGACACAAGAACATTAGTGTTTGCTGACGATGTGTTGATTTGGGGTGAGAGTGCCAGAGAAGTGCAGGAGAAGGTGGACAGATGGAACAAAGTTACTACAGAGTTTGGTCTAAAGATCAATCAGAAAAAGAGTGAATGTTTGCGTATGCAAAAGGAGACAAAGGGGCAGGCCTAGAGACATGGAAAATATTGTACTACGTGGAGAAGTCTTAGAAGAAAAAGAAGAATTAAAATATTTGGGAAGTATATTGACAAAAGATGCAAAAGTGTGTAGGGAAGTGTCATCTAGAGTGCAAAAAGCAGAAGGGTTTTACCAATTGGTGAGAAAGTTACTATGGAATGAGTTGTTCCCACAAAAATGTAAAATTTTGCTGTATAAGGCATATTTTGTACCTATACTAACATATGGGGCAGTAACAAGGGCAGTGGGAACAAAAGAAGAGAGTCAGCTGGAAGCAGCAGAAATGAAGTTTTTAAGAAGTATTAAGGGAGTTACAAAGATGGACAAGATAAGAAGTAATGAAATACATAAGGAAAGAACTGGGATCGCAGAGATTGAAGTTTAAGCTAGGAAGAGAACGTCTAAGATGGTTTGGACATATGAACAGGATGGGCAGAGAGAGGATTCCAAGACGAGAATTTGAAGCGGCAGAGGAGGGGAAAAGAAGAGTAGGAAGGCCAAGAGAAAAATGGGAAAGATTAATTCAAGAAGACGTTGGAAAACGGAATGAAGTGTGGGAGCATGTGGCAAGAGTAAAGCTGTGGGAGGACAGAAGAGAGTGGAGTAAATTGGTGGAGAGGAAGGAGTTAGATGATGTGGAAGAAACACTGAGTCTGGCAAGCTTAGTATCTACAGTTTCATGCCCTTGATAATGGTGGAAAACCACCACTCAACCCGACATAGTTGGAACTGAGTTATGATGATTATTATTTATTATGTAGTTATATTATGAATTATAATAGTCAAATAAAATATAATAGCTTCTGGGGAAGCTGAAGATGAATCGGAGGAAGGGACTGATGACAGCATCGAGGATGATGATGATACGATGATGATATGCCACTTATAGCTATGCTTTTAACAAGCATTTAAATAAATAGAAGCTTTTATCACCACAACATTTTAGATAAATATACTAATTATGTAATAAAATTTAATTTATGATTTGAATTTGACCAATCAAATCCCATCCCTATCACATTTTATCAATTGATTAACTTTAAATTCATCACCAAGGTGAGAAATTATCTGTTGCAATTGAAAAAAATTAATTCAACTATGGCTAAGGGGCTTACACTACAATATATGACTAGAGTATAAGGACAGTGCCCTGCTGGACACCTATACCAACACATCTGCGGCAGTATACACAAAGGGTACTAATAGTAATATGTAATACTATATAACACTTACCAAGTTTACGCAATAACTTTGGTGTAGTCTGGGGGTTCAGCAGATATCGAGTTTTGAGTGAGTGCTGTGTAATTGTTAATAACGTGTGGTGCTTCATTAAACTCATCCAGTTCATCTCCTAAGTCCACTTCATCGGCTAAGAGGAAGTATTGTTCACTGCGGGTCGGCCACAAGAGATGTGTCATCACACAGAATGCAAGGCAGTCAGCAGAGTACGTTATACCTGAGAACCATGTTGTTATTGTTATTGTTGTTATTGTTGTTATTATTATTATTATTATTATTATTATTATTATTATTATTATTATTATTATTTATTGGATGAGCATAGCGAGCAAAGCGAAGATTTCTTTTCACTACACTGGAGAAAAAAATCCGGAATGTTTTTTTTTTTCTTTCTTTCTTTCTGTATTTTTGTGTGTCTGTTAACACGATTCCGGCTAAACCGATACTCCGATTGCGATGAAATTTCATAAAGGCCTTCGAAATCTCTGAACTTAGAACTGCCACGTTTTTGAGCGCAATCGGGAAATTTTTTCTCATAAAAAACGCAATTTTACGATTTTTTTCGATTTTTAAAAACTTTCTTCGACTCATAACACCTACATGCTTTATCCGATTGTAATGATTTTTTCACAGAACCTTAATTTCATGAATTAAGATATTCGTGTGAAATTTGAGCGTAATCAAAAAATTATTTCTCATGAAAATCGAAATTTTACGGGTTTTTTCTTTTTTAAAACAATTCTTTGACTTATTACACCTACATGCTTTATCCTATTGTAATTATTTTTTCACAGAACCTTAATTTTATGAATTAATATATTCGTGTTAAATTTGAGCGCAATCTAATATTTATTTCTTATGAAAATTGCAATTTTACGATTTTTTCTTTTTTAAAAATTACGATTAATTAAAAAAATTAAGTTATTTTTTAATTTAATTTAATTTAATTAAAAAAAATCTTCGACTAAGTAATGATTTTTTCACAGAACAACAGAAAATCCGCGTAACACATGGCAACTCAATGCACCAATTACGCTCATCCAACAACGCGGCGGGACTTAAGCGTTTTCCTAGTTTTTAAAACATGGGGACAAAATACACAATATATTATACAATACACCCATCAAGACATAATGACGGTAGCAAGAAATTTGGGCAAACCCCATACACCACCTGACATTTGTGTCAAACTAACATAAGACATAATTAAAATTACTCTTTCTTAATATTATATTTTTAAATAGACCAGCCCATATTTCTACTCCATTGATGATATTTACAATATGTATTAAGATTTAAGTGGTGTGGACATGTCAAAAAGGATGGAAAGAGCGAGATTGCCAAGAAGGATGATGGAATTGGAAATTCCAGGTAGACGACCAAGGGGCAGACCCCAACAACAATGGCAGAATAGTTGGATGAGCGTAGCGAAAACTTCAATTTCACTGACCCCTCAAAAAATGTAGCTCCAATGTTTTTTTGTGTTTTTTTTTTTTTTTTTTTTTTGTTGTTTTTTGTCTGTTTGTTCGCACGATTCCGGGCAAACGGCATACGGCGATCTTGATGAAAATTTGACAGGACCTTCGAAATCTCTGAACTTAGACGTGCCACGTTTTTGGGTTCAATCGGAGAAATATTTCTCATGAATATCGCACTTTTACGATTTTTTTCGATTTTTAGTGCGATATTTTCGTGACATTTGGGCCGATTCTGACCAAACGGGTGGGGCTACAAAGTTCATATTTTACATGGACATTAAGGTTATGGTGATGTAGTACCTTGTGAAAAAAAAAGTTGAAAAAGGTAACCAGAACCCATAAAATAAACGTACTTTTACGATTTTTTTTCGATTTTTAGTGCGATATTTTCGTGACATTTGGGCCGATTCTGACCAAACGGGTGGGGCTACAACATTCATATTTCACATGAACATTAAGGTTATGGTGATGTAGTACCTTTTGAAAGAAAAAGTTGAAAAAGTGAGCCAGAATTCATAGAATAAAGGTTTTGATATGAGTTTTTTTGAGGTTTATAATAACCATTAACAAGTAACATTTGAAACTCGACAACAATCACCTACAATGCATTCACAAAGCACTTGCAAAGGAAAAGTGGTCCCACGCAAACTAAAAACTTACAAAAACGCTCATCCATCAATGCGGCGGGACTTTAGCGTTTTCCTAGTGTAAGAAAAGATGTGGAACAGCAAGGAGGAGACTGGAATGTGGTGAAAAGAGAAGAGTGGTAGCAGGACAGAAGAAGATGGAGAGGACTATCTTCAATGCCGATTGCCGACCCAACGCAGAGTTGGACAACAGATAATGATGATGAATGATGATTTACAAACCTTAGTTCATTCGTGCATGTGCAAGCATGTGCATCTGTGTGGGTGTTTGTGTGTGTGCATGCTCTTGCTTGCCATTATGTATGTATGTATGTATGTATGTATGTATGTATGTATGTATGTATGTATGTATGTATGTTAAGGTTAAAGACTACCACCAATATTAAAACCACACAAAATAACTGTTTTTTAGTTATATTTTGAGAACGCTACAAAATAATGCAAAACTGTTTGTAGACAGCGGTGTGGTTTTATAACGACTATAGCCTGCCCAAAAAATTATTGAAATGTGATGGTAATTAAGTATTATATTTGACAGTTAATTAATTAAATGCATATTTGACATACAAACTGCAGGGATTATTATATTCGAGTGGTTTTGTGCATTATTTTGTTGTGCAATCAGTTTTTAGATATTTTGCAAAGCTCTCGAGATATCAAGAAAATTGCGTGGAATTGAGTCATCACAGAAAATGCAATGCAATCAGCAGAGTACTAAGGCTCAGGGATAAATCGTTTCATTGTGTAAACATTCAAATGAAAATATTAACATTTTAACATGCAACATAAAAAATTATATTTGTTTTAATAGCAATTTTTTAATACACCTAAACAAATATTTTTTTGTGAGGAAAAAAAATGCACTTTGAAAAAATCATTTGCATGTTTTAAATTGCATTAATAGAACCAAAGTTTTTTTTTCTTTAAAAAAAGCTACCGGTACATATAATTTTCCAAGAAAATGTTTAAGGGGAATCCCTAGACCTAAATATTGTTTCTAAAGAATGCAGTAAAGACATCTGTAAAGTAAGTAGAATGAGAGAGGGACCTAATAAAATCAGATCAGATTATTATTTGAAATTTTTTGACAGGACATAGCCTCAGAATCAACAATTAGTATTGTATTGTCTGTTTGTTTGCTCTCTACCGGGCAAACGGCATATGCGATCTTGATGAAAATTGGAGAGGACCTTCGAAATCTCTGAACTTAGACCTGCCACGTTTTTGGGTACACTCTAAGAAATATTTCTCATGCATATCGTACATTTATGATTTTTGTTAAAAATTGATTGCGTTATTTTTGTGACATTCGGGCCGATTCTGACCAAACGGGTGGGGCTACAACGTTCATATTTTAATGGACATTAAGGTAATGGTGATTTAGTACCTTTTGAAAGAAAAAATTGAAAAAGTTAGCCAGAATCCATAGAAATAAAGGTTTTAATATAAGTTTTTTGAGGTGTATAAAAATTAACAAGACTGTAACTATAGAAACTTGACAACAATCACCTACAATGCGTACAAAAAGCATTCGGCCTCCAGATATTTTATATTCTATTAAGGTCCAGAATTTCAATGTCTAGTTAAAATTTATCTGCCAGTTAGTCCTCTCAGTAAATATTTACAAGGCTTCTGATTGGTGGTTGCCATAGTGAAAACAAGTTATGTGTCAGTTAAATTTACTTGCCACTTTAACTGGACATTGAAATACCGGGCCTAATTGGTATTACCATGGCAATTAGTACTATTATATAACTAGGAAAATGCTTAAGTCCCGCCGCGTTGTTGGATGAACGTAATTGGTGCATTGAGTAGCTAAGTGTTATGCGGATTTTCTGTTGTTCTGTTGAAAAATCATTACTAAGTTGAAGATTTTTTTAAAATTTATTTAAATTAAATTAAAAATAAACTTTAATTTTTAATTTTTTTAATTAATCGTAATTTTAAAAAAGAAAAAAATCGTAAAATTTTGATTTTCATAAGAAATAATTATTCGATTGTACTCAAATTTCAAACGAATATATTAATTCAAAAAATTAAGGTTCTATGAAAAAATCATTACAATCGGATAAAGCATGTTGGTGTTATAAGGCAAAGAATTAATTAAAACTAGGAAAACGCTAAAGTCCCGCCGCGTTGATGGATGAGCTTTTGGAAGTTTTTAGTTTGCGTGGGATATCTTTACTTTTGCAAGTGCTTTGTTTTGCTGCCTACGCATTGTAGGTGATTGTTGTCAAGTTTCTATTGTAACCTTGTCAATTGGTATTATTTACCGTAAAAAACTTATATTAAAACTTTATTTCTATGGATTCTGGCTAACTTTTTCAACTTTTTCTTTCAAAAGGTACTACATCACCATACCCTTAATGTCCATGTATAATATGAACGTTGTAGCCCCACCCGTTTGGGCAGAATTGGCCCAAATGGCACGAAAATATTGCACAAAAAATCAAAAAACTTATATTAAAAATTTATTTCTATAGATTCTGGCGAACTTTTTCAACTTTTTCTTTTAGAAAGCAATACATCACCATTACCTTAATGTCCATGTGAAATATGAACGTTGTAGCCCCACCCGTTTGGGCAGAATTGGCCCAAATGGCACGAAAATATTGCACAAAAAATCAAAAAACTTATATTAAAAGCTTAATTTCTATAGATTCTGGCTAACTTTTTCAACTTTTTCTTTCAGAAAGCAATACATCACCATTACCTTAATGTCAATGTGAAATATGAACGTTGTAGCCTTACCCGTTTGGTCAGAATCGGCCCAAATGTCACGAAAATATCGCACTAAAAATCGGAAATGTACGATATTCATGAGAAATATTTCTTTGATTGTACCCAAAAACGTAGCAAGTCTAAGTTCAGAGATTTCGAAGGTCCCCTCCAATTTTCATCAAGATCGCATGTGCCGTTTGCCCGGTAGAGAGCGAACAAACAGACAGAAAAACTAACAAAAAACAAAACACCCGAGCTATTTTTCTTGGGGTAACGTAAGTGAAAAACAAACAAAAAAACAGAGAGTCAAATTGAAGTCTTCACTTCTCTCGCTACGCTCATCCAAAAAAGAAAAAACCCGTAAAATTTCGATTTTTATGAGAAATAATTTTTCGATTGCGCTCAAATTTCACACGAATACCTAAATTCATAAAATTAAGGTTCTGTGAAAAAATCATTAAAATCGGATAAAGCATGTAGGTGTTATAAATCGAAGAAATTTTTAAAAAAATCGAAAAAAATCGTAAAATTGCGATTTTCATGAGAAATAATTTTTCGACTGCGCTCAAAAACGTGGCAGTTCTAAGTTCAGAGATTTCGAAGGCCTCCATAAAATTTCATCGCAATCGGAGTATCGGTTTAGCCGGAATCGTGTGGACAAACAGACAAAAATACAAAAAGAAAAAAAAACATTCCGGAATTTTTTCTCCAGTGTAGTAGAATGGAATCTTCGCTTCGCTCGCTACGCTCATCCAAAAATTATCCAAATTTAACAAAAATGATTTTGCAATGGAACTTGAAGAAAAGAGATCCCACACATACTAAAAACTAAAAAAAGCTCATCCATCAACGCGACTAAAAAAAGTGTTCGCAAAGCGGCCTAGTTTAATTTCAAGAGAAAACAAAATTGTTCAAAAAAAAGTTCAAAGGCAGCAGATATTCATTGCAGTACTGTTCCATCCATTAAGATGTATAATGCAACTACAATTCAGAGCTTAAAATGTACCCGTCCTGATGGTCTAGTGGTTAAGACGCTCACCTGGAATGTGGGAGATCCATGGTTCGATTCCCGGTTTGGGAGGACTTTTTAAATTTCTGAATTGTAGTAAATAATAACAATGACACCTACGGGAGTGTTTCCCGACTAAACAAATCGAGAAATGAACTAAATCATCAGACACACTTTCACATTCATATGACTGAGAGTGATGACGTAATCAATGCTATGTATAATATTCCGATGAATATATAAAAATGCCAGTCCATTCAATCGTAATTTGCTTGTTGAATTGCGTAGGTAAGTTTTGATTCTCTTCAGGGATGAAGAAGACCTCTTGCCAGCTGTACACCTGCTGATGCAAAGTGTTGCTAGTACAGTACTTGTAGGAATAAACATGTTTGAATAGAAAGTATTATTAGACTGTTGATTGCATTCATTGGTCTCTCTTTAATTTCTCATTCATGCAGGCGACGATACCACAACAATGATGTTTTCATATCTCCTAGGCTTGAGTGGCGCATTAAGAACTAACGATTGTGACCAAATAAACCAAAAACTATAATTTTACTAACAATGTACCAGTACATACTTATTGGAAATAAGTAATTTGACAGAAAGTTATCTTGTATCTTTGAATCTAACATGCTGGAGAGTGGAGATACACAATAAAAAGGATCTTGGTGCAGGTATGCCTACAGGTACAATTTATTATTTGTATCTAGGTGTAGGTAAAGGAACTCACAATGTGTCTACACTCTAGACTCCAGAAACCTGAAAATTATTTACCTGGCTCAGTTATAATAAATATTGAAGAAACCTACCTAGAAGAAGTTTAAACCTCCAAAGTGCAGACACTTGGAGAGCAATAAGAGCAATGATTGGTAAATAAATAAACCAAACCAGTGCTGATGCTCCAAAATGAAGAAAAAAATTTAGCTTTTGAGTATTGTGCTCATACAACATTGTGTGACGAAGCTCAAATAAGAACCAGATCATTATCAAAGTTCGAAACACTATTATTAACCAACCAGGCCAAGTTTGGTATTCATCAATATCTTCAATAATATCAACCTCAGTCTGAAACAGAAACAGTCAACCATGTAATAGGGATCAAAATAAAATTTCTTTACCAAGTGTGTGAGTGAAGGAAGGAAGAAATTAATTAGTTTTTTATCGCGTCCTCGCATGACACTATATAGTGGGTGTGTTTTTAAATTATAACTGGTGAATCTCACGGGGCGACCCTGTCATGCGACGGAGTCAACCGTGAGCACGCACTTGAAAAACCGTTAAGCCAGATCGAGCACTGGTGCTCCACTTGGTAATTTAAAAAATGGGACAGTTATTGCACGTGCGACCTGGGCCGCCTAGTTACTATTAAAAAACACCCAGTGAGTCTCCTTTCACCCCCTCCCCTTTTCCATTGAAAACCTCTGCATTCAAGATATGGACTATGGTAGGCTGAATTGATGAAATGCATGCAAAAAGGTGAAACTAATGACTTTATAGATTATTTATATAAGTTGGTATTTCATTTACACGTATAATATTTTGTTTTATGCACTCACCATGTTCCAGACATACAGCAATATATGAACAACTCCATAAAGAAACCATATTGCAAACACAAGTGGTTTCCATGTAAGCTCTAATCTTGTAACTGCCCAGCCTTTGGCTAGCAATAATAGAAGCAGCATAAATAATGTCTGGAAGAAAAATAACAGTTTGGTCATGTTTGGTCATTACAATCAAAACTTCATATTAAATAATAAATATTACTTATTTAAATACAAATTCACTTCATTCAGAATTTAAACTGTATAGTAGGCCTATATACAGGTCATTCCATGTCAAATCAACCAAGCCAAGCAGAAAATAAATCTTGACCATCTCCGATTTTGGTAAAACTTGACAAATCTACCCTTACTAATAACACGTAGATTGATCGTTGAAAATTTTGTATTAACACATTGGCTGCCAGGCAAGATTTTAGGGGAAACCACCCCTGTGCCAAGCATTTTACTGATTTCACCAGTTTTTGTTCCCTTATGCTAAAACTGACATAAATTCTCAGCTAATTAAGATAATGAGATGATTTTTTCAACATAGGGTAGGCCTACACTTTTAGAATAGTAGCAGAAGGCCTAGGCCCTAGCCCTAGGTGCAATTCCATTGACAGTTTGGAGGTTATCACCACCACCGCCCACATACTTCCATTTCCCTGTCACTGTCATCACTTTCACGGTTTCTCTCATATTTACTCTCCCCAGTTAGGCCTACTTCATTGTCACTTTGGTCTGAATCATAACTGAAATTAAATTCACTTGCCGAGTCGTCATCGGCGAATATTTGCTCCAATAATTCGATATAAGCAAGATTTTTAGATTTAGCTTCCTCAAGTCCGCCATCTTTATCATCAACAACAAACAAACGGCTGTAATTATTGTCGTTTCTAGGCTTACGAGATAATTTTGCGATCTTTTTTCCACATGCTGCTACCTATCGGTAGCTTGTGTAAGCTCTTGACAAGTTTGAGTGTAGTGGTGCGCCATCTAGCGGAATTATTAGCAAATAAGTTACCGACCGCGCTAAAACGTCTATAGACGTGATTGGCACGGCGCGGGAGAATTCGAAACACGTCTATAGACGTGTTTGGCATAGAATGTGTTAAATTTGGCGATGCCGAGCGGTGTACCTGAATTGTTAACTTTTAAACCATTGGATGTAAAAGACAATTTAAAATTAAAGAGTTTTTTAATGGCAATTTAATTTATATGTATGTGAATGCATTCCTGATTGTGAAACCATATAAAAAATCTTAATCTCATAGGGTGATTTTTTTGTGTTTTTGTGTAGTTTTTTTTTACATGTACAAACAAAATTGGAATGGGATGGCATTGAGATCATGATTCATGATATATCCACCACCACCAAATGTGTTTTATAAGGTCAGTTACTAATCTCAACTATAAGTAACATAATTAAGCGAGCGAAGCGAGCATTTCCATTTGACTCTGCCGGAAAAAATTGTCACTGGTTTTGTTTTTTGTTTGTTTTTTTGTTTGTATGTCTCGCCATAACGTTCGAACGGAGGTTCGGATCAAGTTGAAATTTGGACTATCCGCAAGCTTCGTTCTTGATTGAATGTCATTAGTGGCAAAATTGTTCAAAAAGTTACAAAGTTACATTAAAGTTAATCGAAATTCAAACTAAACGGCGACAAAATCTGAGGTGGACAAATCATTTAGAAAGTCCGTCGGGTCACGAATATGTTAATTTTATTTTGATCCGATAAGTAGTGTAGATGGAAATTACATTTTAGCAAAAGTAACGTTACCATGGCAACGAAAAGTCACACGTGGTTTCTGACCACTATGCACTGCCACCTAGAAGTAATCAAAATACTATCGAGGAAACAGTGTATTATTTGTTACCAAAGAGTTAAAGTAGTTTTCCCAAGGAAATGTGTCAAGGTCCTCTAGATGGTGGTGGATTTTATCCACAAAGTAAAGGTTTACCCACGGGTTTACCCAAATACCTTGGCAATAATAAATAATATTGGAAACATGGACAGCGAACGTCGCAAATTAATTTTTTTAAATGTGCAATGTGTCCATATTCATATTCATATTCATATTCATATTCATTTATTTATTGTACATAGATCCCCAACAGAGTAACAGGTACATGGGATATTATACATAGTCATAGGCCTAACTAGGAAAACGCTCAGTTGGACGCGTTGTTGAGCGAGCACCGGTACGTGCAACATGACCCGAGTACGACATTCCCATAAGGCCCACCAACAGTGTAGGCCTAACTGGATATTGACATTGTACACTGTATACTATTCCAACATCTTTGCATTGTACTAATTCACGTCATGCCTTCTAAAGTGTATCTTTGTATCTTCACTGCCTCCTTCATTTTTAGCATCATTTTTCGAATTATGATTACCAATAAGTCTTTAACGTCTTGACCGATTTAGCTGAAAATTTGAAAAATAGGAGAGAATGGTGTACTTATTGACCCTGCAAAATTTCATAACGATCGGAACATTTTTATTTTTTTATTTTTTTATTTTATTTTTTATTTTTTATAACCAACGATCGGATTTTGTTCAAAAACTATACAGCAACCCGCCTAGGTGGTATGTACATGTGTGAAAAATTTCAGGTCGATCAGAGAAACGGTGCGACCTGTATCGAAGCAGTAACAGAAAAAAAAAACAAAAACAGACATTAGAGCCATAAGAGTCAAGTGGAGACGCTCGCTTCGCTCGCTCAAATTAAGCGAGCAAAGCGAGAATCTCCTCTTGACTCTTATGGCTCGAATGTCTTTTTTTTTTTTTCCTGTTACTGCTTCGATACAGGTCGCACCGTTTCTCTGATCGACCTGAAATTTTGCACACATGTACATACCACCTATGCGGGTTGCTGTATAGTTTTTGAACAAAATCCGATCGTTGGTTATAAAAAATAAAATAAAAAAATAAAAATGTTCCAATCGTTATGAAATTTTGCAGGGTCAATAAGTACAACATTCTCTCCTATTTTACAAATTTTCAGCTAAATCGGTCAAGACCTTAAGAAGTGTAGATAGAAATTACATTTTAACAAAAGTAACGTTACCATGGCAACGGAAAGTCGCACGAGAATCACTATGCATTGCCACCTAGAAGTAATCAAAATACTATCGAGGAAGCAGTGTATTATTTGTTATCAAAGAGTTAAAATAGTTTTCCCAAAGAAATGATGTCCAGGTCCTCTAGATGGCGGTGGATTTTATCCATTCTCTCCTATTTTACAAATTTTCAGCTAAATCGGTCAAGGTATGTAACATTATGGGAATGTCGTATTCGGGTCGTGTTGCACGTACCGGTGCTCGCTCAACAACGCGACGGGACTTTAGCGATTTCCTAGTTGGTATGTAACATTATGGGAATGTCGTACTCGGGTCGTGTTGCACGTACCGGTGCTCGCTCAACAACGCGACGGGACTTTAGCGTTTTCCTAGTAGGTGTAGTAGTAGATATAGAAGTAGCTTTATGAAATAATCTAAATGAGTTCTACTTGAATCACAGAAAATCGTCAATGAAATAAAATGAGTTACTGAGTAAAAAGGTTTTTAGTTTAGTTTTAAAACTATCTTCACTCTCAATGTCCTTGAGCACAGCTGGCAGGTTATTGTAGAGTCGGATCCCATGGTTACTGGGACTTTTTAGTCCCATGGCAAGCCTCGCAGTATCCCGGTGTAGGTCTCTCCGATGTCTGGTAGCATAATTATGACAATCCTCATTTCTTCTGAATTCATGTAGTCTCTTGCAGGTGCTCATCACCGATTCAAAGATATAGAGATCAGCTAAGGTAAGTATACCCATCTCAGGGAAAAGCTTCCGACAAGAATACCGCCTACCTACTCCTTTTAAGGTACGCTCGGCTCTTTTCTGTATAATGAAAATCTTCATGAAAACTTTCTTACAAGAAGAGCCCCATAGAAGGATTCCATATCGAATGAGGGACTCAAAATAAGCAAAATATACTGTTCTAGCAGGGCCAAGGCCTATCCTTTCTTTGATAATTCTGATAGTGTAGCAGGCCGTGCTCAGTTTCTTAGCAAGATTATCAGTGTGTAGGTCCCACTTCAGAGAGGCTTCGATAATAATGCCAAGGGACGAGGTAGATTGTACTTCCGGCAGCGGTTGTCCCTGATAGTGTAAGTCGAGCGGCTGTGCCTTTCTATGCCCCAGATTAAAAAGCATTGTCGCAATCTTTGTGGCGTTCATTGCCAGCTGGTTATCCTGGAGCCAGAGAGACTTCGCGTCGAGTTCCATTTGCGCTACATTGGCAGCCTCTGCGAGCCGTTTTCCCCAGCACAAATATGTGAAATCATTGTCAGCATATGTGAGAACGAAGGAGAGGGGCGAGCAGGATCGACGGTCATTGACATAGATGATGAAATACACTGGTCCCAGAACTGTGCCCTGTGGAACCCCCGTTGTGGTCCCAAGCCATGCAGATTGAACCACTTCAACACTCTTTATCAACAACCCTCTTCACTCGGACTGACTGCTGTCTGCCATCCAGATTAGGGTGTCCAGATTTTCAAACCAAAAAAGCGGGACAAACTTCTGGCGGTTGTAGCTGGGGCCTGGGGCGAAGCCCCAGCCGCCGGAGGCCTTTTCGCCGAAGGTGAAAAAATTTTTCACCATACTACAATTATTTTGTCATGTTTTAACTGAAAAATGGCAACTCGGGGGATTATCTTAATGAATAATTACTATAGAAAATGTTGCTTTGCAGATCGTACAAAACACTTTGTCATTATCAGTCTCGTGTCTAACAAGATCTGGAAAGTCCTTCTTAACATCGTCATTGAAAACACACGTTTAGGCGGCGGCATTTTACACACGCGTACGAGACGAAAAAACTATCTCGTAAAAGTGAGGTTATGAAGTAAAAATATGTTTTCAAATCAAAATTAGCTTCCCCACTATTTAATTGCTGCTAATAATAATTAAATATCGAATTGCGAACTATATATTCTATCTGTTTGAATACAATCAGTTCTACAAATAAGCAGGCAAAGTAGGCTTGCAAGCACTCTAAATTTTTTTGATATTTTTTCCTCACGACAGCATTTACAACGATCTGAGCAAGCAAGGACCCAAGGAAGGTTTGTTTTGGGTGAATTATCAAATTAAATATTTATTGTGATACTCACAGTTATGTTTTATCATGTTGCTCGGCTGCAAAACGACAAAAACTTTGTTGGGGCTCGGGACAATTCGTGTAACTGATGCCGTCAACCAACCCCACCCCCCTCTACACTCCGCCTGCTGATGACGCATTCATTCGTGCAAAGTCAAGGCCAGCAGAAAAGTGTATACAGAATACGCGTAGTCCGCAAATTTACAGCAGACGAGCCACGAGCTACACGTGAAATCAGTATATTTACAATAACGGGACAAAACAGCGTCCCGTGAACAGTTGTCGGGACACCGGGACAGGTCCCTGAAAAACGGGACTGTCCCGTTTTTAACGGGACGAATGGACACCCTAATCCAGATAGGAAGCCACCCATCTTAGGACTTCCCCTGAGAATCCGAGTGCCTCCATTTTACTTAATAACTTCCCATGATGAACACAGTCGGAACGCTTTCGACATCACAGAAAAGTGCTATCGCGTGGTCGCCGGAGTCGATGATTTTACACACTTTATCCATGAACTCACATAGGGCAGAAGAGGTTGATCGACCCTGGCGAAAACCGTGTTGACTGTTGGCCAGGAGCTGATGGGATTCTAGATATTCAACCATTCTGGCTTTAACGAGTTTCTCGAACACCTTAGACAGTGCTGTCACGAGTGCTATTGGGCGGCAATTACTGATATCAGATTTGCTGCCCTTTTTGTGAATAGGGACAACCCAACTCTTTTTCATAGCAGTAGGAAAGGTCCCATGTTGTAAAGACACATTGAATATGGCCGCAAGAACTTCGCCCACAGGCCTAGGTGTGGGTGTGGGTCTAGCTATAGCACGTGCTCGCTTATCAACGCGTCCAACTGAGCGTTTCCTAGTATCATTAATAGGCTCCCTAGAGGCTGATTATTCAGTTAAATTATAAACTGACACATAACACACATTTGGTGCATGACCCTGTGAAACAACCCCTTTTTTTCAATACTTTTCCTTGTAGGGTAGGTTTAAAAACAAATTTAGATTTTTTACATGGTTTCACAATCAGGAATGCATTCAAATATAGTGGTCCCAACAAAAGAATGCAGGTGGCTCAAAATTGTTTACCCAACATAACAACTTTGTCAATTCTATTCACGCTAGCTCAGTGTGGATATTGCACACGGAGGAAAAGCTATGCTGGTAAAGATA
>JAMZAV010011662.1:0-10871 GCA_024449915.1 Sweltsa coloradensis | reverse complement strand
CAAATGAACTGACAATTTTTGACAAACTTAAACTTGTCAAACTGTGCATTCTGAGCAATATTGCAATCTGACAATCTGACGAACTAAATCTGCGCAATCTGTGCATTTTGTGCAATATGAGCATTCTGACAATCTGACAAAATTAAACTGTGCAAACTGTGCATTCTGCGCAATATGTGGAATCTGACAATCTGACAAAATTAAACTGTGCAAACAGTGCATTCTGTGCCAAATGTGCAAACTGGCAACTGACGAACTAACACTGGGCAACAGTGCGTTTGTACGATATGGCAACTGACTATTCTCTGCTCAAACTGTGTATTCTGTGCTAATTGTGCAAAATACAATCTACAACTTAAAACTGTTGCAAACTTGTTGCATTTTGAGCACTAATTGCAATCTGACCCCATCTGATAACGAAAACTTTGCAACTGTGGCATTCTGTGCAATATGTGGAATCTGCCAATCAGACAAAATTAAACGGTGCAAACTGTGGCATTCTGTGCGCAATTATTGTGCATCTGACATCTGGCGAACTGAACCACTGCAAACTGTGCATTCTGTGCAATATGAGCAAACTGACAATCTGACGAACAACACTGGGCAAACAGTGCGTTTTTGTACGATATGTGCAACTGACATCTCTGCAACTGTGTCTTCTGTGGCAATATGTGCAAACGTGACAATCTGACAAAGCTTAAACTGTGCAAACTGTGTGGGCATTCGGAGCAATATTTGCAATCTGACATCTGATGAACTAAACTATGCAAACTGTGCTTCTGTTGCAATACAAGCAAACTGACAATCTGACGAACTAAACTGCGCAAACTGTACATTCTGTGGCAATTTGGTGTAATCTAAAAATCTGACGAAACTTAACTTGCAACTGGTGCCATTCTGTGCAATATGTGCAAATTGACATCTGACGAATCTAACACTGTGCAAACAGTGCATTTTTACGATATGTTCAACTGACTAACTCTGTCAAACTGTGCATTTGCGCAATATGTGGATCTGACAAATCTTACAAAATTAAACTGTGCAAACTGTGCAATTCTGTGGAATATGTTGGCAATCTGACAATCTGGCGACTGAACTGTGCATCTGTCATTCTGTGCAATATGATAAATCTGGGCATCTGCGAACTAAACTTTGCAAACTGTGCATTTTGTGCAATTAGTGCGATATGACAACTATAAAACTTACAATCTGTGCAAACTGTGCATTCTGTGCAATATGTGGCCAACTGACAACTGACGAACTAACCCTGGGCAAACAGTGGCATTTTGTACCAAAGATATGTGCAACTGACTATCTCTGCACATCGGGTGTCTCTTGTGCAATTGTGCAAACTGGCAACTGACGAACTAACACTGGCAAACAGTGCGTTTTGTACGATATGTGCAACTGACTGTGTATGTCTGTGCAATAAGTGCAGATCTGACAATCTGACTACTGACTCTGCAAAACTGTGCATTCTGTACGAATATGAGCAATCTGACCAATCTGCCGAACTAAATCCTGCGCAAACTGTGCAACTGTGCAATATGAGCAAACTGAAAATCTAACCGAACTAAAACTGCACGCACTGTGCATTTGTGCAATAATGAGGCAACTGACAATCTGACGAACTAAAACTGTACACAGTGGCATTCTGTGCAATTTGTGCAATCTGACAATCTGACGACCTAAAACTTGCTAAACAGTGCAGTTCTGTTCAATATTGGCATCTGACAATCTGACAAACTGAAACTCTGCAAACTGTGCATTCTGTGCATAATGTGCAAACTGAAAATCTAACAACTAAAACTACACCAACTGTGCTATTTTTGTGCAATTATGAGCAAACTGACAATCTGACGAACTAAACTGTACACCGTGCATTCTGTGCATTTGTGCAATCTGACAATCTGACGACCTAAATCTTGCAAAACAGTGCATTCTTCAATATGTCAAACTGCAACTGACGAACTAACATGGGCTAAAAATGCGTTTTTGTACGATATTGCAACTGAATATCTCTGCAAACTGTGTATTCTGTGCAATATTTGCAAACTGACAATCTGACAAACTTAAATTGTGCCAACTGTTCATTCTGCGCAATAATTGCAATCTGAACAATCTGATGACTTAAACTTTGCAACTGTGCATTCTGTCAATATGTGAAACTGACAACTGACGAACTACACTGGGGCAAACATTGCAAATTTTGAACGATTATGTGCAACTGACTATCTCTGCAAACTGTGCATTCTGTGTAATATGTGCAATCTGACAATCTGGCGAACTGAAAACTGTCGCGAACTGTGCATTCTGTGCAATATGAGCAAACTGACACTCTGACGAACTAAAAACGGTACAAACAGTGCATTCTGTGCATATGTGCAAACTGGCAACTGACTACTAACACTGTGCACACAGTGGCGTTTGTACGATATGTGCAATGTGCCTCATCTCTGCAAACTGTGCATTCTGTGCAATATGTGCAAACTGACAACTGACGAACTAAACTGTACAACAGTGCATCTGTGCAATATGTGCAAACTGACAAATCTGACGAACTAAAACTGTGGCAAACAGTGCATTCTGTGCAAGCTTGTGCAATCTGCAATCTTGACGACCTAAAACTTGCAAACTGTGTATTCTGTGCAATATGTGCAAAATAACAATCTGACAAACTTAAACTGTGCAAACTGTGCATTTTGGGCCATAATTTGCAATCTTACAATCTGCTGAACTAAACTTTGCAACGTGCATTCTGTGCAATATTGGAATCTGACCATCAGACGAACTAATCTGCGCAAACTGAGCATTCTTGTGCAATATAAGCAACTGAAAGAATCTAACGAACTAAAACCTGCACCAAACTGTGCATTCTGTGCAATATGCAGCAAACTGACAATCTGCGAACTAACCCTGGGCAAACAGTGCTTGTACGATATGTGGCAACTGACTATCTCTGCAAACTGTGTAATTCCTGTGCCATATGTGCAAACTGCCAATCTGACGAACTTAAGACTGTGCAAAACTGTGCATTCTGTGCAATATTTGCAATCTGACCATCTGATGAACTGATAACTGTGCAAACTGTGCATTCTGTGCAATATGTGCCAAACTGACAACTGGACGAACTAAACACTGGAGCAAAAACAGTGCTTTTGTACGATATGTGCAAACTGACTATCTCTTGCAATTGTGTGAATCTTGTGCATATGTGACAATCTGACAATTGGACAAACTAAACGTGCAAACTGTACATTCTGTGCAATATGTGCCCCTCCAATCTGGACAATCTGACTAACTGAAACTCTGCAAAACTGGCATTCTGTGCAATCATGAGCAATCTGACAATCTGACGAACTCTAAATACTGCGCAAAACTGTGCATACTGTGCAATATGGAGCAAACACTGAAATCTAACGAACTAAAACTGCACCAACTTGCATTGTGCCATATTGAGCAAACTGACAAGCTACGAAATAACTGTACAAAACAGTGCATTATGATGCATTTGTGCAATCTGGACAATCAGACGACCTAAAACTGGCGTAATGAGTGCATTTTGTGCAATACTGGGGCAAACTGGCAATGACGAACTAACAGGGCAAACAGTGCGTTTTGTACGATATGTGCAAACCTGACTGTCTCTGCACACTTGTGTATTCTGGGCAATATGTTGCAAAACTGACAATCTGAACAAACTTAAAACTGTGCAAAAACTGTTCATTCTGAGCAATAATTGCATATCTGACAATCTGTTGAACTAAAACTTTGTAAACTGTGCATTCTGTGCAATATGTGCAATCTGACAATCTGACTAAGTGAAACTCTGCAAACTGTGCATTCTGTTACAAATATGAGCATCTGACAATCTGACGAAACTAATCTGCGCAAAAACTGTGCCATACTGTGCACTATGAGCAAACTGAAAATCGAACGACACTAAAACTGCACCAACTGTGAATTTTGTGCAATATGAGCCAAACTGACAAACTCTGACTTAATAAAACTGTACAAACAGTGCATCTGTGCAATATGAGCAATCTGACAATCTGACGAACTAAATCTGCGCAAAATCTGTTCATACTGTGCAATATGAGCAATTTGACAATCTGGACCAAAATAAACTGTGCAAACTGTGCATTCTGTGCAATATGTGCAATTCTGACACATCTGCCACAAACTTGAAAACTCTGCAAAATGTGCATTCTGTGCAATATGAGAATCTGACAATCTGACGAACTAAATCTGCGCAAACTGTGCATACTGTGCAATATTCTGAGCAAACTGAAAATCTAAACGAAACTAAAACTACACCAACTGTGCATTTTGTGCAAATAGAGCAAACTGGACAATATGACGAACTAAAACTGTACAAACAGTGCTTCTCGTGCCAATTTGTGCAATCTGACAATCTGACGACCTAAAATACTTGCAAAACAGTGCATTCTGTGCAATATGTGCAAACTGGCAACTGACGAACTAACACTAGGGCAACAATGCGTTTTGTACGATATGTGCAACTGAATATATCTGAAACTGTGTATTCTGTGCAATATGTGCAAAACTGACAATCTGACACTTAAACTGCCCCTATGCAAACTGTGCATTCTGAGCAATAAATTGCAATATTGACAATCTGATGAACTTAAACTTTGCAAACTGTGCATTCTGTCAAGATGTGCAAATGACAATGACGAACTAACACTGGGCAAACAGTGCATTTTTGAACGAATAGTGCATACTGACTATCTCTGCAAACTGTGAATTGCGCCATATGTGGAATCTGAAATCTGACAACAATTAAACGTGCAAAAACTGGGCCTTCTGTGCAATATGTTGCCCTCCCCCCAATTGACAATCTGGCGAACTGAAACTGTGCAAACTGTGCATTCGTGCAATATGAGTCAATCTGACCAAATCTGACAAAATTAAAACTGTGCCAAACTGTGCCTTCTGTGCAATATGAGCAATCTGAAAACTCTTATTTATAGACGAACTAAAACTGTACAAACAGTGCATTCTGTGCAATATGTGCAAACTGGCAACTGACGAACGAACACTGGGCAAACAGTGCGTTTGTACGTATGCTGCAATGGACTATCTCTGCAAAACAGTGCATTCTGTGCAATTTGTGCATTCTGACAATCTGACGACCTAAAACTTGCATAACAGTGCATTCTGTGCAATATGTGCAAACTGGCAACTGACGAACTAACACTGGGCAACACAGTGGTTTTGTACGATATGGCAAATGACTATCTCTGCAAAACTGTGTATTCTGTGACAATATGTGCAAAATAAACAATCTGCAAACTTAACTGTGCAAAAACTGTGCATTTGATGCAATATTGCAATCTGACAACTGATGAACTAAAAATTTGCAAACTGTGTATTTCGCTGTGCAATCTGAGCAATTCTGAAAATCTAACGAACTAAAACTGCACCAACTGTGCATTCTGTTGCAATTGAGCAAACTGACAACTGACGAAACTAACCACTGGCGATACAGTGCGTTTGTACGATATGTGCAACTGACTATCTCTGCAAACTGTGTATTCTGTGCAATATGTGCAAACTGGACAATCTGAACACTAAACTGTGCAAAACTGTGCATTCTGCGCAATATTTGCAATCTGACAATCTGATGACCTAAACTTTGTAAACTGTGCATTCTGTGCAATACAAGCAATCCGACAATCTGACGAACTAAAAAGAGCAAACAGTACATTTCTGTGCAATTTGCTGTAACTAAAAATCGGACGAACTATAAACATTTGCAAACTGTGCATTCTGGGCATATGTGCCAAATTGACAATTCGACGAACTAAACACTGTGCAAACAGTGCAGTTTTTAAGATATGTGCAACTGAACTAACTCTGCAAACTGTTGCATTCTGGGCCAATATGTGGAATCTGACAATCTGACAAAATTAAAATGTGCCAAACTGTTGCATTCTGTGCAATAGTGCAATTCTGAGAATCTGGCGAACTGAAACTGTGCCAAATACTGTTGCATTCGGTGCAATTGATAAATCTGGCAAATCTGACGAACTAATACCCCTTTGCAAAAACTGTGCATTCTGTGCAATATGTGCAATATGACAAACTATAAAACTTACAAATCTGTGCAAACTGTGCATTCTGTGCAAATATGTGCAACACTGACAAACTGAGAACTAACCACTGGGGGGCAAAAAAAAAATTAAAAGTGCATTTTGTTACGATATGTGCACTGACTATTATCTGCAATCTGTGCATCTTGTGCAATATGTGCAATCTGACAATATGACGAAACTAAAAATCTGCGCAAACTGTGCCATACTGTGCAATATGGAGCAAAACTGAAAATCTAACGAACTAAAACTGCCACAAACTGTGCATTTGGCAATAGAGCAAAACTGACAACTGACGAACTTAAACTGTACAAACAGTGCATCTGTGCAAATTTGTGCAATCTGACAATCTGACGACCCTAAAACTTGCAATGAGGGCATTTTGGCAATATCGTGCAAACTGGCCAAATGACGAACTAACACTGGGGCAAACAGTTTGCGGTTTGTACGATATGTGCAAACTGACGTTCTCGCACACTGTCCGTGTATTCTGTGCAATATGTGCAAAACTGACAATCTGACAAACTTAAACTGTGCAAAAACTGTGCATTTGAGCAATTATTGCAATCTGACAATCTGGGGGGAGAACTAAAAAACTTTGTAAACTGTGCATTCTGTTGCAATATGGTGCAACTCTGACAAATCTGACTAATGAAACTCTGCAAAAATGTGTCATTCTGTGCAATATGAGCAATCTGACAATCTGACGAATTAAACTGCGCAAACTGTGCATTCTGTACAATTGAGCATCTGACAATCCTGACGAACTAATCTGCGCAAATGTGCATACTGTGCAATAGAGCACACTGAAAATCTAACGAAAACTAAACTGCACCAACTGTGAATTTTGATGCAATATGAGCAAATCTGGACAATCGACGAACTAAAAAAACTGTACAAAACAGTGCCTCTGTGCCAATTTGTGCAATCTGACAATCTGACGACCTAAAACTTTCAAAAAGTTCATTCTGGCAATATGTGCATCTGACAATCTGACAAACTGAAACTATCTCAAACTGTGCAATTCTGTGCAATATGTGCAATCTGACAATCTGGGTCGCAACTGAAACTGTGCAAACTGTTGCATTCTGGGCCAATATGAGCAAACTGACAATCTGACGAAACTAAAACTGTACAACAGCATCAGCACATTCTGTGCAATTTGTGCAATTGACAATCTGACGACCTAAAAACTTGCAAACAGTTGCATTCTGTGCAATATGTGCAAACTGGCAACTGACGAACTAACACTGGGCAAACAGTGCGTTTTGTACGATATGTGCAACTGACTAACTCTGCAAACTGTGCATTCTGGTAATATGTGCAATAATGACACTCTGACGAACTTAAACTTTGCGAAACTGTGTATTCTGTCCACTATGTGCAATATGACAAACTATCAGACTTACATTGTGCAAAACTGTGCCTTCTGTGCAATATGTGCAAACTGACAAACTGACGAAACTTACACTGTGCAGACAGTGCATTTTTACGATATGGCAACTGACTACTCTGCAAACTGTGCATTCTGCGCAATATGGGGAATCTGACAATCGGACAAAAATTTTTTAATTTTTAAAACAGTGCAAACTGTGCATTCTGCTGCAAATATGTGCAATCTGACAATCTGGCGACTGAAAACTGTGCAATCTGTTCGACATTCTGTGCAATATGATTAAATCTGACAATCTGGACCCCGAACAATACTTTGCAAACTGTGCACTTGCTGTGCAGATGTGCAATATGACAAACTATTAAAAACTTACAATCTGTGGAAAACTGTGCATTTTGTGCAATATGTGCAATCTGACAATCTGACAAACTTTAAACTGTGGCAAAACTGTACATTCTAAATAATATGTGCAATTCGCGACATTCTGCACAAACTAGAAACTGTGCAAATGTGCATTCTGTTGCAAATATGTGCAATCGGACAATTCTGACTAACTGAAAACTCTGCAAACTGTGCATTTTTGTGCAATATGAGCAAACTGACAATCTGACGAACTAAAACGTACAAAACAGTTGCAGTCTGTGGCAATATGTGCAAACTGGCAACTGAGAACTAACACTGGGCAAACAGTTCGTTTTGTACGATATGTGCAACTGACAATCTCTGCAAACTGTGTATTCTGTGCAATATGTGCAAGCTGGACAATTCTGACAAACTTAATACTGTGCAA
Organism: Sweltsa coloradensis; assembly: GCA_024449915.1. NCBI lineage: Eukaryota > Metazoa > Arthropoda > Insecta > Plecoptera > Chloroperlidae > Sweltsa > Sweltsa coloradensis. The sequence goes on along the minus strand of JAMZAV010011662.1, from coordinate 2,572 downwards.
CACTGTGCATTCTGAGCAATAATTGCAATCTGGACAATCTGATGAACTAACAACTTTGTAAACTGTGCATTTTGTGCAATTTGAGCAAACTGACAATCTGACGAACTAAAACTGTGCAAACAGTGCATTCTGTGCAATTTGTGCAATATGACAATCGACTAACTGAAACTCTGCAAAACTGTGCATTCTGTGAAATAGTGCAAAAACTGGAAATGACGACTAACCACTGGCAAAAGTGCAGTTTTTGTAGCTATGTGCAACTGTCTATCTCTGCAAAAACTGTGTTATCTGTGCATATGTGGCAAACTGACAATCTGACAAACTTAAAACTGTGCAAACTGTGCATTTCTGAGAACTAGTGCAATCTGACATTGATGATACTAAAACTTTGTAAACTGTGCATTTTCTGTGGCAATATGTGCCAATCTGACCAATCTGACTAACTGAAAATCTGCAAACGTGCATTCTGCTGAAATATGAGCAATATGACAAATCTGACAAAATTAAACTGTGCAAAACTGTGGCATTCTGTGCAAAATGTGCAATCTGGACAATCTGGCGAACTGAAACTGTGCAACTGTGCATTCGTGCAAATGAGCAATCTGACAATCTGACGAACTAAATCTGCGCAAATGTGCATACTTGTGCAAATATGGCAGCAAACTGAAAAATCTAACAAAACTAAAACTGCCCAACCACAGTGCATTCGTGCAATTTGTGCAAATATGACATCTGACGACCCTAAAACTTGCAAACAGGCTGCTGTGCAATATGTGCAAAACTTGCAACTGACGACTAACACTGGGCAAAACAGTGCGTTTTGTACGATATGTGCAACTGGACTATCTCTGCAAACTGTGTATTCTGGGCAATATGTGCATAACTGACAATCTGACAAACTTAAACTGTGCAAACTGTGCTTTTGAGCAATAATTGACAATCTGACAATCTGACGAACTTAAACTGTGCAAACTGTGTATTCTGTGCAATATGTGCAATATGACAAACTATCAAACTGACAATCTGTGCAAACTTGTGGCATTCTGGGCAATCATGTGCAAACTTGCAATTGACGAACTAACACTGTGCAAACAGTGCATTCTGTGCAATATGAGCAATCTGACAACTGACAAATTAAACTGCGCAAACCGTGCATACTGTTGCAATATGAGCAAACTGGAAAATCTAACGAACTAAAACTGCACCAACTGTTCATTTTGTGCAATATGAGCAAACTGACAATCTGGACGAACTAAAAACTGTACAAAAGTGCATTCTTGTGCAATTTGTGCAATTCTGACAATCTTGACGACCTTAAAACTTGGAAACAGTTGCATTCGGTGCTGCAATATGTGCAATCTGACAATCTGACTAACTGAAACTCTGCCAAAAAAAAAAACTGTGAATGTTCTGTGGCAATATGTGCCAACAACTGAAACTGAGAACCTAACACTCGGCAAACAGTGCGTTTTGCTACGATATGTGCAACTGGACTATCTCTGCAAATCTGTGTTTCTTCTGGTTGCAATATGGCAAAACTGACAATCTGACCAAACTTAAACTGTTGAACTGTGCAATCTGAGCTTAATGCAATCCTGACCAATCTGATGAACTAAAGAACTTTGTAAACTGTGCATTCTGTGAAATATGTGCAATCTGTCAATCTGACTAACTGAAACTCTTGCAAACCGTCATTCTTTGCAATATGAGCAATTCTGAACAATCTGACGAACTAAATCCCCCCACCCCCGCGCAAACTGTGCATTTACTGTGCCAATATCGAGCAAACTGTCAATCTGACGAACTAAAACTGTTACAAAACAGTGCATTATGTGCAATTTGTGCAATCTGACAATCTGACGACCAAAATTGCAAACAGTGCATTCTGTGCCAATATGTGCAAGACTTGGCAAACTGACGAACTAACACTGTGGCAAACAGTGCGTTTGTGTACGATATGTGCAACGACTATCTCTTGCAAAAAACTGTGCATTCTGTGCAATATGTGCAAACTTGACAATCTGGACAACTACAATGTGCAAACAGTGGCATTTGATACAATATGTGCAACTGACTAACTCTGCAAACTGTGCATTCTGCTGTAATATGTTTGCAATCTGACAATCTGACGAACCTTAAACTGTGCAACACTGTGTATTCTGTGCAATTATGCTGCAAATTATGACAACATCAAACTTACAATCTGTGCAAACTGTGCATTATGGCACTATAGTGCAAACTGACAACTGACGAACTAAAACACTGTGCAAAACAGTGCATTTTTTACGATATGTGCAACTGACTAACCTGCAAAACTGTGACATCTTGCAGCCAATATGTGGATCTAAAAATTTGGGACCAAACTTAAACCTGTGCAAACTGTGCATTCTGAGCAATATGTGCAATCTGACTATACCTGCAAACTGTGCATTCTTGCAATATGTGCAACTGACTAATCTGCAAACTGTGCATTCGCTATATGTGCAATCTGACAATTGACAAATTAAAAACTGTGCAAATGTGTTTTCTGTGCAAGTACTTGAAATATAAATTAAATCTTGAAAAATTTTGG
>JAMZAV010011661.1:0-20232 GCA_024449915.1 Sweltsa coloradensis | reverse complement strand
AATTTTTTCACAAAACAACAGAAATCCGCGTAAAACATATCAGCTCAATGCACCAATTATGCTCATCTAACAACGCGGCGGGACTTAAGCGTTTTCCTAGTCGTTAAAATAATGTCGAAACATTGGCAGCCTATTTTTCAATTTATTATTCCTTATAGGTTTAAATCGCAATAAATAGCGCTCATTTTGTTATCAGTTCTCAGTTGCCTGGTCACGGATGTATGTTTAAAATTTCAGGTCAATCAATTTGGCCGTTCGGCCGTATGAGCCCGGACAGACAGACATACATTGGACACAGTCACGACAAGGCTCGATCGAGTAGAAGATTGAACACAAGAATAAAGATTCACGTTCGGTGGTTTCTTCCACAAAAGTTTTTTGATTATACTCCCTGATTTGCTGTTCCTGATTTTTGGCAAACCTCATATTCGTTTGAGTGGGATCGTCTAATAAATTAGTTTTTTTTCTTTTTGTTTTTCTTTTTTCTTTTTTTTTCTAATTCTCTTTCTTTTTTTCTTTTTTTCTTCCTTTTTTCTTTTTTCTTTTTTTCGCTTTTTTCCCTTTATTTTTCATTCCCCACCCTTTTTTATATTTGATTCATTATTTTAAATACATTTTATATTATTTTTATTTGTAAACAAAATTGTTGTGTTTAAATGCATTGTTGTTGTAATGCTAATATTTCAAATATGTACTTAAATGTAGTTTATTGTAGTTTCTGCATCTATGTAATTAGATTTATTTAGTTGTCCTCCTTTGTAAATCAGTTTTTATAACTGAATAGGATAGACGTTAAATAAATGATAAATAATAATAAAAAAAATATATATAGTAGCGTTTTCATTTCCTCATTCGCTTTGCTCACTCGTGAAAACCGTTACAGCCCTACCCTTGTTTTTTTTGGGTATCATGTGGAACTTTCAATATTTTAAAGGGCCCTTTAAGTCATATTTTTCTAACAAGTGTTCAAGCCAGTGTGAATCTGCACTAGGCAGCAAAGGCCAACCTTGGGGTTAAAAGTGTGGAATGTGAAGTTGTGGAGCCGAGGCTCATGTTTTTGGTTTCGGGTTTACCAGAGTGGCCTAGAAGGGACGCCCACCCCATGCTTGAATTCGGAACGTCCTGGAAAAGTGCGTTGGCTTCAGCTTTCGACGGCAGCGAGCAAGGGTTGAGGAATGCGGCAAGCATAAATGGCAACGTCGGTGACAAAATCCAACGGAAATGTGTTTTTTGTTGAGTTTGTAGTCGACGAATCGCGAGCCTAGGATGCCCCGCGGAAGTTTGAACCAAGAAGACGGGACCAATGGCAGGGTCCAGAGAGAAAACACGTGACCGGATGGCGAGGCCGAGAAGAAACCCCGGACGAGTGCAAAGGCAGCAAGGAGCATCCACCTCGATCACAGTGGGTCACGTTTTGGAACCGGACGGTCGAGTCGAGGGTGCCGTGTAGTGCCAGCGTGGTGACCACCCTGCGAGAGCCATCATGGTCGTGGAAGCCCCCGTCTTTTACGGAGGGGCCGACTAGGGCTAGGGATTTGGTCTTATTCTAACTTTATTGTACTATTTGAAACTTATTCGGAAGAATCCGACGCGTTTTTGGTGACCCCTATATGTAAAGGGTAACGAAACAATGACGACCCGGCGAGGGCACGGTAATTTCTAAACTACTACAGAGTTGCGGGGAGCATGAGCTCACATCAAGTTTACATTTCCTGTCTTCGGACTGGCTTTGCGGTGTCGGAGATAGGGTGCACGTGTTAGTGCCAATAAAGTACTAGACCACGTGGTTAGTCAATACCACGATGCTAGATCAAGGGCATCTCTCCCTTACGAGAAACATTGGGGCTGTGGTAAGCGAAACTAAACATTCTGGCGAGTAGCGAGAAGGACGCAGCAGGGACACAAGGTCCGCGTCCGCCACTGGACGTCTTCCCCGTCGGCTAGGCCTACCTACGCGCCGGAGCGCGTCGCCGTTTGGGAGCCACATCATCCCCCCCCCTTCTTCACTCAAGACCAAGGAACAGGATAGGACTTTGGAGTGGGACAGAGAGGACTTTGGGTGAGTAGAGATTGGTATTTTCTTTTATTTTATTGTAAACCTTGTTCACATGTATGTATTTTGTTGCCTAAATTCGGATCCGATTGCTAACTTCATTTGAGACCTAACTTCATTGTTGTAATTTAGATTCATTGTTGAGTCAGGAAAGTCCACTAAAAGCACACAGCTTTTCACTTCGTAGTGCATGTTTGCCCCCTGTTTTCCTCAACTCATAGTGTAGTTTTTTTTGCAAGGACCCTCAGTCCACACCACGCCGCTTCACGGGTGGCTGACCCACTTTCAGCAGCAGTGCCCGAGGCCCCAGAACGAGCGTGGAGCGGACCAGCGACGGCGTGGCTCACCACTAGCGTGCCTGGTAAGACGGGTTCCCTACCCCCAGTGGGTAGTGTACTGGACCGTGCTGAGTTGCACTGTCGGTACACTCTGGTTGTTGTTATTGGTTTTTGTGTTGCGTTGTTGTGTTTTCGATTTGCATTTCGTGTCTCTCGGTTTATGTTAGTCTCATCTCTCCGCGAGCTAAGCTTAGGGCAAGTTGGCGAGTCAGGCATAGGGTTAGGACGGGTGACCTTGACCTACACCACGCGCCGTCCTAGAGTGACTCCAATTGTTGAGTCGCGAGTGAATCACACTCTGGCGCTGGTCGGGTCTTTTGGGCAAGGTGGTGTCGGTAAAAGGTTGCGACGTGACTTCATAGGCAGGTTAGGCCACGTAGGGCGTAAAGTGGCAGAGCCTAGGAGGCGTGAAGTCTCACTCGTCTTATTATTTATTTATCATCTTCACGTCCATGTTTTCAGAATTAATCACGTATTAATACTATCTACTTGTTATATGTCCAAATACATAAATACAGTCTCTGTCATGATCGAATAGACAGCAAGATACGTTTTTTTTAGAATACGCACTGCTTACGTTTGTTTGCAAAGGTAGAGCATGAGCATGAGTTTAGCGTCGCGACGCTATGATGGCGAACGAAATGTTACAATGCTTAAGCTTTAAATAAAAGCTGTGGGTGTTGGGAATCAAATGGTATGCATGTACCTGTGCCACTCCGATTGAACCTATTCTTGTTAATTTGGGGGTCTATCGGAACGCCTAAGAGTGGGATGATGTTACCTTTCAAGCATCTTAGTTTAGAAGGTCTGACCCTCTAGTCTTGCTGACAAAAAATGATGTGCAAAATGCCAAGAATCCAATTAGTTAGTGGGGTGGTTATGTGTTATTTGTTGCTTTAAGTTTGATCATCACAGGGCCATTGTGTCTTTCAACTGATATTGTAGCTCGTATTGGAACAAGTAACTAGTACTAGACTCTTTATTCCACATCATGAACGACCCCCTGAGATAAAGCCCTAGAGTATATGTTGACACCGCCTCCCAAGAAAGTTTTACGAGTTCCAGATAATAAACCTGATGAGAGCCAGATATTCTCCCTTGAGTGAGGGAGGGTAAACACACATGCACTGTCTCCATCTAAGATAAGCCGCTTTACATTGACATGGACATTAAGTGGAAAAAGTGGATGAGAGAGAAATACAAAATCTTGTGCAACTTCTTCTTTACCTGAGAGTCAATAACACACTTTCAGTTAAGGGACGGTGAGAATGACAGAGGCACATATTAAAAATATTGCATATTCTGCTAAAGTGATATATGACAGAGGCACATATTTTTACAAAAGTAGTACAATTTCACCAAGAAAGATGATCTTACCTTTGTGTCCTGATAAAATAGACTTATAGAACTGCTTTCGTGTGATGGCAAAGGTAGAGTTTTCAGCTCAATCATTGCCGTGATGGAAAACCTTCAGATCTTCAAGTCGTTACGTCACAAGAGTCTAACTGACGAAATCCCGTGACCCCTGACGTGTTGCATTGACATCCCTCATAATCGGTTATTCCACGAAATCCTAGACACCTTTTCGAGAACCTACAAAGAAACCTATTAGTAAGTAAGGTGGTTTTGTGTTATTTGAATCTTTATCTTTAAGTTTGATCATCACAGGGCCATTGTGTCTTTCAACTCATATTTTAACTCGTTTTGGAACAAGTAACTTGTACTAGACTCTTTATTCCACATCATGAACGACCCCCTGAGATAAAGCCATAGAGTATATGTTGACACCGCCTCCCAAGAAAGTTTTACGAGTTCCAGATAATAAACCTGATGAGAGCCAGATATTCTCCCTTGAGTGAGGGAGTGTAAACACACACGCACTGTCTCCATCTAAGATAAGCCGCTTTACATTGACATGGACATTAAGTGAGAGAAGTACGAGAATGGTACAATTGTGAATGAATGAATAATTTTTAAGTTTACATTGAAACTTTGTTTTATATTATGTAGTTTAACGGCCAAGTTTTATGAACGTAAATATAATGTAAAGAATAACACAGAAACCCATTACTAACCCATAACTAGAAGAGAAGAATTGTAGTGCTACACTCTCAAGTGAATTGTAAGGTATCCTTCCAATTCTCATTGTTATTGATGGATTAGCTCTGCATGTTTTGCAGACCTGGTAGTAATACAAATCATATTGTTCAGCCACTCTATTATATAGTCTTTTAACAATATGTTGGTTCTACAAATTAAATATAATACAAATAATACAATAATACAATACATTAACAATTATTATATTGTTGTATTGTATTTTTCATGGCTCTACCGCCTTCTACATGACGTTGAATTAAAACAACATTATTATTATTATTTTATTGGAAGTACCCTATTTCATACAAACTCGGTTGTAAAAACCGGAGCTAACATGTTGTTCGGACTTACTTCAAATACTTCCATGTGTACCTGCATTACATACATTTTTACTTTACTTTTGCCTTAACGCCAACTAGAATAAGTCATTTATAATATTGTTTGTAGATTATGTTTTCTTTCTACTGTATACGGTTGTTGCCGATTTCTCGTCGCCATCCTAGTATTTGCTTTTCGGACTATGCAAAACCAAGAAAACTATGTCAGGATGGAAGCTGTCTCGGAATCTCGAAGTAGCATTCTTAGTTGACGCGTCCTTAATCCAAATAAAACCCAAAAAAAATAAAATATTTAGGCCTAGGCGAACAGAGAAAGTGGTTTATAGTTTTTTGGTTTCAGGGTGCGTCAACCGTTTGTCGTCGTCCTATTATGAAAAAGGCTGGTCCCATACGTCTCCCGTTTTAGTTTGGATTAAGGGTGGGACAACCGCTAGGTCAAAAATCACCACTCTTGCCTAGAGGATATAGGGAGGAAAATTCCATGCTGGTGCTGGTCAGAAAAAAATAGCCACGGGTAAAGGTAAAAGAAAAGGGAGGGTTCTTGCGTCGTGGTCGTCATCGTCTTTGTCATGGTTCGTTTTGTCCTGGTCGTCGTCGTTGGGAAGGTCGTCAGAGAATGTGGGGGGTCCCCGACAACGACTGCCAGAGCTCGCATTCTAGTTTCGGAAAGTAATATACTACCCTACTTACCAGATGATGGTTGCGAGATAAAATACGTCGCACTGTTTCTTGCAGATCATCACCAGCCCAAACGAAGTGTATAATAGTATCCTTGATAGCCAGCAATGGCCCAGCATCATTTACAGAATGACAGAAGTAATGCAATAAAAACAAAATAATAATAAACATTTTCTTGGTTCATCTGATCGCAAACTTTCACAGGCTGTGTTCTATTTTACTAATGGTTTTTTTAAACATTTGCAATCTAAGTTCAAATTTTTCACATTTTTATTTCTTGTGTTAGCAGTTCTCAGTTACCTGGTCGCGGATGTGTGTTTAAAATTTCAGCTCAACCTATTTGGCCGTTCGGCCGTATGAGCCCGGACAGACAGACATACATTTAACATACATACATTGGACAATGCTCACGGCCAAGGCCTGATCGAGTAGCGCTAGGAAAGACTTCGTTTCGCTGCGCTCACTCGTCTAATAATAATCTAAATGCGAAAATTAAAGAAAAACACGTGCCGCATAATAATCGGATTCGGATATTATTCGTGAAAACCGCAATGTTGAGACGCGGCAACTTTATTTCTGAACCCGGTCACTTGCAAGAAAATTAAAATCTTTATTTTTGAGCTTTAAGTCAACTCTGCAAGTGGAATAACTGTTAAGAATCTAAAACTTTTAAATTTTACTTTCCTTGAGCAGTTTTGGATAGTTTGGCTATAGTTTTAGAAATATCTTGCAGGAACCTAACCATCAACTGCACAGCATCGGCTACCCTTCCCCCCCTTATCATTCACCTACCATTGCTTGTTTGTTTTTTTACTTTCGGAAACAAGTTCTTAACTGAACCCAGACTCAGTCTCAGGGGTAGGAGTGCCCTTAGATGAGCTGTTACCTTTAGCCTTTTCAGCAGTTTTTTTACTTATTTTGGGGCATTTCCACGGAAAGCCGACACAGAATTTAACCACAACACTCTAAAGTTCAACAGTACAATTTGACGCAGCACACAGAGCGACTCGCAAATACGTCTGCTCAGCACCTAGTCCAAGAAACGAACCATTTGACCCTGAACAAATTGGTACAGAATTTTTGTATACAAAATATTAATATTAAAAATTGTATAAAAAAGAAACTTTACCGCTATCCGACCGCCCTAATTAGCAAATTTAATTAAAATGTAAAAACTAATTAAAATTCATACCATAAGTATTTTTACAGATTCGTACCTCAAATAGTTCTCAGATGATAAATTCGACATATTTAAAAAACATAAAAAATATGACAAAATACTTTTTTGGGTTTAATCATCTAAATTTATTGTTTATAATTATCATAGCATTTTTGATTAGAGGCCTCCCGTATCGAATTGCAAATAACGATTATTGTTTTGATGGTTGTACATATTTTTAGATCGGCAAAGTGGACAACCTGTATAGGAACTTTACCGCTGTCCGACCGCTTTAATTAGCTTAATTAATTAATATGTGAAAACTTATTAAAATTCATATTTCGACTATTTTCACGGATTTTTAGTTAGGTTCAACAGAGGATTGGCCGGATTTAACAGGGTCAGGCATGAATTCCGTGTTTTCGTTAGAGCACAATATCTTCTGATCTAATATAGATACAATCACGATTTTACCTTTAAAAGAAAACTCAATCTTTTGTTATCAATATAAACATAATACGCATAGCTTAATCTGATACTTACCTTGAAATTTGAGATTTGGCAAACACCTGAAAAAGACGCTCTTCCACGATATTATCAAAACTACTTAGAATTTTGAAATTTCTTTTGCTGATGCTGAAGGAAAAACAAATAACCGTGTTTTGCTGAACACAAGCTTGAAAAAAAATCGAATTTTAACCCAAAATTCGAAATTGTGATATATGAAATACCACTTTAAATATAAACAAAACTACAATTTTGTTTCCACACAAACTTAGATAAAGCATCTACCTATCCATTGCACTAGTTACATTTGAAAATAATCAACGGTTGTTACGTAGTAATGAAGACGGTCCTGGTTTTGTGCAAGACCGGCACAACTGCATTTCCATCACCGACACCCGTCGAGTCGTAAATTACCACCCCTCCTTTGCCTTCGAGTGAGCGGGTGTCGTGTGAACACCATCCGAGCGCGCACTTGAGCGAGTGTGACCTTGCATTTGCAATGCAACCTCCCGACACTGAGTTTGGAAATACACAAAGCTTCCGAGCTGTTAGATTGAAATACAAACATTTATACTTTACAAGATAATTTATGCAATGTAGATTATTTTCAATCACTTATTTCTCGTCACTCATTCATGTGATCGGCTGATAGACCTAATAGGAATTTCGTTTAATCTAAAATGAACTAAGATGAAAATGAATTGCAAAGTGAACACGAGGCAAGGCGTCTCTAAAAATAAAAACTAGACTCGAATGAAGCCTTGAGCCACGCGTATTTAGCTAATTTGCGTACGCAATCATATTATTGATATAGTTTTGAGATGATCGAGTAAGATTGCCATGAAGCGCGTTCGAAATGTGCTTGTAGAGAATGGTGATGGATTACATGAATGTTTTGTTTATTCCCAATGCCAATGGTACCTGTTCCAAGTCAATTATGATATGACTTGAGATATGAACGGCTTCACGTGCGATGTCTGCTCTAGTCTGTTATAGTTTAGATGAGGAAACGCAAACGATTATAAAAACATAATGCACTTATAAAGATGATTTCAATTCAAAGTCTATCACTGCAAGTCAGCGTAGATAGTCTTTTATTATGAATGGAACTGAGCGAATGTCTCTCCAAAGTCCAAACAGTTATTATTTACCTTAATTATCTTTATTGTGAACTTGATTGGTTTACTTTTCCAAGTGAATTAAAAATACGCAGGCGGGATGTGGTAGTCTAACATCGAACTTGTCTTGACAATCACGTGTTTCGAAAGAAAGAAAGAAAGAAGCATAAAGTTGATACATTCCTTAAAGTTTTTACATTATGAAAGAATATAATATTTATAGTGATTTAATACATGTGACCGACCAATATGGACCAACGCTTGATAGGTAAGTAGTTATCTAAAATATTATAATAATGTATGATGTGCACAGTTAGTACTTGGACAGCAATTTTCGTAAAAAAAATAAAAAAATGAGTTAGGCCCTACATTAACTAGTTTTCATATACATACTGGGTCAACTGAGAATTTACAACATGATTACATGAGATTTTGTTGTTTACAACACCTCACGGCTCACGGGCTAATCGTTGAAACAATACAAAGAGACAACTTTATTCAAGTCCATCACTTCATGTAAACGGTAATTTTAGAGCTGTCCTAACAACAAGCCACTTAATAAATTCAAAATTGTTCAGAATCGGAAGTAAATGCAGTGCGTTTTGACTATTACTTCAAGTCAAGCAATACATGAGCCTATGTCCAGTTGTTGCAAACTATTGTGTAGGTTGTGTGGAATTATACTGCCGTGGCTGATGTATATTTTTATTGTATGTTGCAAGGTTAAAAATTTCTAAATATTACATTAATTACATCACAATGTAATTTTATAAATATTCAATATGACGCTATTGTTTAGTTTTGTATTATGTTAATTGTTACCTGTATTATAATGTTTTAAAATAATTATGGTGGCAACCTGGTTATGTCTATGTCGAGGCCTATGTAAATTGTAAATATCTGATGAAGCCAGGAGTTTTACATATAACGATATTGAAGTGATCTTTTCTATAGGGTCCTTACTCTTATTGGTCGATTGCCGATTGGCAGGCTCGAGCGCTGAGCGCTCGACTCTGATTCGTGAGGTCCCGGGTTCAAATCCCGTCGAGACCGGCAATCCCGACTGTGACTGAGGGTTTTTTTCCGAGGTTTTCCTCATGTCGTTAATGCGAATGCAAGGGATTGAGCCCTCTTAATCAGCCCTCGGACATCCATTCACAATTTTCCTACTCCAATATACCTAGTTAAGGTTGCACAGGAGTAGCTATAATATCGTGTGCGATGCAGTGTCCCAGCATTTCAGTTAGAACTCGACCACAACTGTCATATCGGCATAATTTTTTTTTTATTCTATTCACGATAAAATTTACTAGGACTTATGTTTTGTCGATTTTCGAAATTGAATATAATATGGTCTTATAAAAAATTGCGAACTTGGTCAATATTTTGAAAATTTACCTTCACTTTAGAGCTTTATAAAAAATTACAAAAAATTTATGGAAAAAGTACAAAACATAAGTTCTAATTTCAACATTTATCTTCAAATTAAAAAAAAATTATCAAAATCGTTGTGTGTAGTTACCGCTAAACTACTGAACTACGAATGCATGTTTTGCCGCTATTTTGGGCCTTTCAGCCCCAGCAAGTGGCGCACTCTGGCGATACGACTTTTTGAGTGACACGGGGGTTATTTATGTTCGAAAAAACGATTTCATTGGCCATGAGTAAAATTGTTTAACTAATGCAGAACACCCACACAATGCATATGCCTATAAAACGTATTTGTTATAGAACACGGTAACAGTATAAGACATATTGAGATGTGTGCAAGGTTTTGCTTCAATCAACAGGTTAATATTAATTTTGTTAAGATGAGCCCAATGAGAACACGTACATAGCAAAATCATAATAGGTCATACATATCTTCGATGAAAAGCAATGCTAAAATATGGTAGTGTATGATTTACAATGGACATCTGTTCATATTAGATCACGCCGCACACATGATGTGAAAATATAGTTACTTTAAAGAATGTATCGCAATCTTTGTGAATATGGTACTAAACAATTACTACTATTCAAAGATTCGAATTGAAAATGCCTCGTTTTGGCTCGAACCCGGATCATTTGGTTCTATAGGAGCGTTTCTTTATTAGTCTGTTGGATGAGCCACGTCACAAACAACTCGTTTTGTTATGCGCAGAGCGCAAGGCAATCTAAAAATGTAAACATTGTTCCGTGGTGGTATAATATGTAATTGTTATTATTTAATACAATCCAGAAATTAAAAAAGTTCGCCCCGAACCGGACTCGAACCACGGATCTCCCACATTCCAGGTGAGCGGCTTAACCCTAGACCACCACAAAACACAATAAAAACTTTTTTAATTTCTGGATTGTATTAAATAATACAATTACACCTACGGCAGTGTTTCCCGATTAACCAAATCGAGAAATAATATGTATGTTTATTTGTAACAATCATTTACAATCGATTTAAAGTTCCTGAGTTTTAGCCTTTGACAACGTAACACAATAGAAATTGTATCACTGAGGATAGAACCCAGTCTTCCGCTGTCTGAGCTGATGCTCCAACCAACTGAGATTTGGATATGGCGTTATTAATTCGGTCTACTAGGTACTTCTATTTTATTATTGGTGTGTGATAGCGTTGATTTAATCAATAATCATAGACAAACAGTGAAAACAGTGCGGGACTGTGTGCATACCCAGAAATAATCAAATCTATAATAAAGGACTACATCTAGGCTATAAATTAAAATCCGTACACTGTACAAGCAGTATTCGCATTTACTTATTCACTGACCGCATTATTTCTAGATTTAGAAAAGCAATGATCGCTGCGTCACAGATCACAGATAATCACAGATAAACGCATTGAATCTAATAGTCCCCCCCTCCCCTCGACTCGAGCTCAAATCTCGCCGATGAGACTGTCCCCAAGGCCGTGCATCGCGCGTTTTTAATCACTCCCGACGTGTGTAAATGACAAATCATTGCTTACATTTTTGCGTATTTTCCAATCACTCACAAATTATTAAGTGTTTATAATGTTAGTTGTGTCATGCAATTATACATAGCAAATTCTGTAACAACAACCATAATTGGTTGGTTATCGCTCACTCGTCGATTGCGTCGGGGGCCTGCAGGGTTGGCTTGGTCGCTTTGATTTAAAGTCCCCCACTGAAAATCAGTTATATAACTGAGTGGGTAGACTCCAAATAAAATTTATTTATTATTTATTTATTTATAAAAACAACAAACTCTGTCCGTTCTGTAGTTTTCATTAGAATACATATCTATGCAGCCTAGATTCTAGAAGAAACAGACAAAGACAACGTAAAATATTTGGATCTGAATATGAAAACTTGAAAATACAAATTTTTGACTGCTCTCTTGAACTCATTGAAATGGTGTTCCACTCCACTATACGTCATGCAGTGGCGGGTTGTGCATTGCAGGGCGTTGATTATGTACTATACAGAATTTCACTTGTTCGAGCCCTCATCACGTAATGTATATGAGAGCAAACTTTAGGCTTTTACTACATTGACCTTGTAAGTGGTGTTGTTAACCTTTGGAAATAAAGTTACATATTATTGTCATTCTTCAAAAGTAGTCCATTCAGATATTATTAGATAAAAATCTCTAAACGAAAATATACATTAAAAAATCGAATTCCGAAACAGAAAATGTGATGCTCCATTTCAGTAAATTTTAACCTATTTTTTTATGTAATAACGAAACATACAGGCAAACATATGCAAGGTGGCTGTCGAATTGTATAAGTGGATGCGCTTGTTTACTACGGAAATTCTGGGATTAATATTTTACTCACTTTGGTTTTACCCCTCCTGCCCCGCTCCCCAGGTTCCTACGCCTCTGTATAGTGCGTGCAAATTTATTATGCCGAGCAATATGCACGATGCGATCACGGGGCAAGTAAATTTATGTATTTATAGCGTAGAAGTTTAGATAATAATGACGTAGAATCAATTAAATAAAGCAACACCCTCCCAACACTTGGTTTTCAAACACATAAAATGGAGCATCATATAAATAATCTATGTGCTTTTTTAGAAATCAATCCAGAAATAAAAAAATCCTTCCCAGCGGGGTACCGTAACGCGGTCCTCCCGATTGCCGGTCGAGTGCTTTACCCTAAAGCTACCGAGACGTTTAACTTCATAACATCCAGGTTGTTGGTACATTGTATAGATCTGAATATATTTCTGGATTGATTTCTGTAAAATTGATTACACCTACAGGAGTGTTTCCAATTGAGAAATAAACCCTCGCTCATGACATTCTAAATCGTGTTTAGATGGTCAGTTCAAAGGCAGCAGAATCGTCACAGTACTGTTCCTTTCTATTCAGATCTACAATGTCCCCACAATCCAGATATGTTGAAGTAAACCGTTCCGGTAGCTTAGGGGAAAAGCATTCGACCGGCAATCGGGAGTCCCAGGGTTCGACACCCCACTAGGATGGATTTTTTTATTTGTGTTTACATACATTTGTTGTATAGATTGTTGTTTAGTTTCTATAGTTAAATTTATATAAAACCTTGATTTCAACGACTTCCAGGTAACTTTTTCAGCTTTTTGTTTCAAATTGCACCATATCACTATTACGTGCATGTTAAATTTGAACGTTGTAGAGTGTAGACCTACCCGTCTGGTGTCGAATTAGGGTCTATTAGTTTGTTATAGTAGCCCGAGTGTTAGCACACCGCTGCTTGGCTGCGCGGCGCCCTGACGGGCACCTATAGATAAACACCCGGAAACTATTTTGAGCGAGTTTCAACCCCCGTTTTTTACCCAGAAAGAATGTTCATACCCCACTCGATTATGACAGTTTTCTATCATGTATTACGTTTCTTGACAGCTGGGTGATATTTCGAAAACACCCCAACGCTGCTAGTTTTACGAGGTGCCCGACCGAGTGTACTAGTGCTCGGCTTGACTGCGGTTCCCTAACGAGCACCAATAATAATTGTATGTGAACAAACAACGGTCAATCGGTCATTACAAGTTTTCTGCCTAATTGACCCCAACCAATGTTCATCATCTAGGCCTATAACTTTGCATTGTTTTAGTTTGTTTGCGACCTGAACAACCTGTGGTGTGGCTTATCCTTAGTTTCGATAATTTGATTCATTGTTGTAGTCGAGTGTTGGTATTATAGTAGCCTAAACATTCTCGCCATTGACGTATTTTTGTTCCTTGTCCATATGGTCCATATCTACTGTCTGTGTCAACTGTCAGGCCATCCGTTTTATTTCCTTCTTTGAGACTATGACTCAGCGGTCTGCGCGGCATACATACGCCAGAGAACTACATCAAAGACATAGCGAATGATTGCGCGGTGTGGAGCAGGGAGACACCCACTCCATGACCTGCTCAATGGAAGTGCGTAACGTGTGAAGCGAAGACTCAATTTGACTGAGTGGAGAAGAAAGATTGACTGTTATTTTTTTGTGTTTGTTTGTTTGTTTGATTCTTTGCTTTTTACCAGTCACGAATCGTGGGGAATCCCAAGCGGGGAGAATTTTACGATATTGTTAAATGTGCATATAAATCTATCTATATTATGTGGAAGTTATTAGGGTTTGGGACGAGTTCATAGAAAACATGATTAGAATATAGGCTACTCTAGGATTTCACCCATGTTTATCAGTTACCTGGTTTGATCTAAACTCTCAAGAGAGATGTATAAAATAAATATCCTGTAACGTTATCTGTGAATAATGTGAATTATTTCGAGGAGTTGCCGAGTCGCTGAAGTTAACGCGACGTGCGGCGCAACGTGCACTCATGTGTTGATGATTGCATCTGAACTGTTAGTAATATCATTACCATTTACCAACTTGTGCAAGAATGTCAATAAAAAACTTATCCAACGATAGCCACACCTAATTGCAAAGAATTATCCTTAAAATTAATAACGGGACATAAGACCACGAGCAATTTTTTGAAAATGCGTATTTTTGAAGTGGTTTTTATGTTTTAGCTGTACGAAAAAAGAATGAATAGATGATTTTACAGAATATGATATTTAAGCTGGTATTTTTTTTCGGGTGGGGGGGGGGGGGGGAAAGACACTGGTCTTAATTACACAGAAGGTGATTTGCACGATCGCCCAAATTAAATGAATACATAATACATAAAATGGTACTTCCGTAACTAACACAATAAACGTCCACAATTGAATGATAAAATGAATACTTACAAAGCAATTTTAAAACACTTTGTTCAAATGCAGTTGCCAGGTATCTCATGAGGTCTTTCAGCAAAGTATTTTACATTATATCCCGGTACGGCGGTCAGGGACATTACGGACGTGGGTTTGAATCCACTTAGTTTTTAGTCCGGAAGTTTTATGAATCTTTCTTCATTCACAGCATACAATTACCATTTTGGTATTTCCTGATAATGTACATGATTAGTTTTTACCTTTAATATAATATATGAGACTGAACAAAATATGGTTTGATGTTATTAACTCAGCCACCCTACCCTCCTAGAACAGCTAACATCATCTTGTTTCTAACTCGTTCGACGAGTGAGCCCGAGCCGAGAAGCTGCGTGTGTGAACGATCTGGCGCTACGCTGACTGAGACGCGCGCTTTCGGAGCTTCTGCAGTACATTGTGTAGTCACAGCCACACGAGGCAACTGCGACTGTGTATTGGACGGCTCATTTTCGAATATTTTGAGCGACACTTGTAAAGTCCCACCTCCAGGGCCTCTCTTTAGCTTCTCCTTCCACCAACATAGGCCACTATACCGAGGTCCTGTCCCACCTTAAGGGCGAAATACCCCCCTGCATATCATATGCAGTGTCTTACTAGAAGAAGAACCTGAAGAGGGCACATCAGGTAACAACTGGTGTGCACTCTAAAACGGGTTTCCTACAAAAAAAATAATATTTTATTAAAAATATCGATCTTTGGTTGGTTATCGCTCACTCGTCGATTGCGTCGGGGCCTACAGGGTTGGCTTGGTCGGTTGGATTTACTGTCCCCCACTGAAAATCAGTTATATAACTGTGTGGATAAACTCTAAATGCAATTGATTTATTTCTTTATTAATGACTAAGATATTATTATCATTTATGAAACGTTATTATTTATGTACTCTATTCAGCATACTTATCAAAGTAAAAAAAACTTTCAAAAGTTTTACTGAAGCTGCACCTGCAGGTATGAGGTCACGAGGTGCAGATAAAGATTTAGACAATATGAAAATAGAACCTTTTTTTATTTTACTCCTCCCAACATTCAATTTCCTTGCCGTTCATCTAATCAGACATAAAATCACGAATAAAACTTGCTCTGGAATCATTATGCTGACAATACTTGACTCCCCCGCAAACCTTCATAATAATTTTTGAAGTAGGTTTCACGTAGTCTATCATCCCATTACCTATATTGTTTTATTACATTTTTTAAATTTTGTTATTATTCTTTATTGCACTTCTGTACATTCATTTTGCGATTGATATTGTCTAGCTGCAAATTATGCCATTTAATTTCACTGCTCTAGTTGAGCACGTACTCCATTTATTTTATTTAGGTCAGAATTCTTTTAGTATTCTTATCCGGATTTTGTATACTTTGTTTTGAAGTTTCGACTCTCACTCTCACACATAACCGTACAATTTCATGTAGGTATTGTTTCTTTTGTTTTGTTTAAACCACAGTCAAGTTGTGTTATAAGGCTTTGTGGAACGAAGATAATTTTATATTTAATACAATATTCAGAAGTTAAAAAATCCATCCCGATCGGGGTTCGAACCCGAGTCTCACACATTCCAGGTAGGCGCCTTAGCCAATTGAATTGAATTGAATTACGGGAGTGTTTCCCGACTATCCAAATCGAGAAATAAACCCTATCGCTCATACCTGCGTGAGGTAATAACATTATATATAATATATTTATATATATTTAAAAAAAATTATTTCCACCTAAGAACAGTGTTAAGTTCAACTAATTTATAATATTTAATAATGTTGTTTTGGTCAGGTCACAGGCAACAGATATTCATTGCAGTACTGTTCCATCCATTCGTATAATGCAACTACAATAATTTCAGAGGTTAAGTAGTTACCGTCTCGGTGGTCTAGTTAGCTACGGCGCCTACCTGGAATGTGAGAGACTCGGGTACGAAACGAACCCCGATCGGGATGGATTGTTAACTTCTGAATTGCTCCACCTACGGGAGTGTTTCCCGACCAACCACATCGAGAACGAAGTCAATTTAGTTTGTATAATTAGTATAACAATTTATTAATAGTTTTTTCGTATTTATTATATAATGGTAAATGGCAAAGAGTAGACCTACAACACTGGCATACAATGATTATTTATACAAAACCAATCAACCCAAATAAATCCATAATTTAACAAGTCCCAAAGCCAGAACACGGCTTGTGTTCTGGCTTTGTGACTTGTGAAATTATAGATTTATTTTGAGACTATGCGATGTACTAAATTCAGTAAATAATTAATAAGTAAGTGAACAAAGACGAAATTAATAAACATAATATAGAATAATTAATACAAATTGTAATACAAGTGCCATAAACATAAATTTTTTGTCGTCTATTATTACGGCCTCTCCACTAACCTATTTTCTAGTTTCAATTACCTGGTACAGTTGGACAAATCATAAATGACTTATAAATTATCAATTCTTTTCTTTTTTTTGGTTTGTTTATTTATTTATTAATTAACTTGTCTATCCTATTCAGTTATAAAAACTGATTTACAAGGACGTTTAAAAAAAATAAGGATACACATTTTAGAAATTATAACAGAGATGCTGCTAATTAGATTATGGTTCTACATTCGTATTCGTTTTGAATGATTGAGTTGAGTGGTAGAAATTCGAGGCCACCCAAGGCCGTCGCGTCGGCCGAGCGTTGGCGGACTGCACGTGCACGTGCGCTACGCTGGACAGAGTGGGGCTGGCTGGCTGGGACAGGAGGGAAAATATGTTTTGGATAAAAATGGCATATGGGAAAAAAATTGCACTATCGTGGCGCGCTCTTGCGAAACAGAATCATATTGAAGCCCCCTATGTCCTATCCTTAAAAGAAAAAATAATTTTCAGTGGAAATCCAACCTTCTTCGAAACAATATATGTAAAACATGTAATTTTGGTTTAAAGTACCATAATTATTTGCTTATAATCATGATAGCATTTTTGATTAGTTTCCCGTATCGAATAACAAATAACGATTTTTGTTCTGATGGTTGTACATTCAAGACCGTCAACTTTGGAAACCTGTGTAGAAACTTTACCACTGTCCGACCGCCAGTGTTGGGTCAGTTCTTTTTTAAAATGAACTTTTTAAAAGTTCAGTTCACAGCTCAAATAATGAACTTTTAAAAAGTTCAAGTTCTCTTATAACCTAAAATTTTGAAAAGTTCAAGTTCGTCTAAAATATGAACTAAGTTCTTTTAAAAGTTCTTTTGTAAAAAAAATCACTGTTTTATTAAAGGCTGGCGTAAAATGAAGAAAACACGAGGAAAAACATTAGAGGTGTTCGAGTACCAAACTACTCGCGAGTTTGAGTCTTACGAAAGTGTTGAGCTGTCTTCGATCGTGTTGATGATTTGTACTACATTCTCGTCGATCAGCTTGTAAAATTATGGCAGATTATGGCAGAAAGAAGAACTTTCAAATGAACTTTCTAAAAATGAAAAGTTCCTTCTCAGAAAGAACTTTTAAAAGTTCAAGTTCATTCATTTAAAAAAAGAGTAAGTTCTCTGAAAAGTTCACAAAAAAAGAACGCGTTCTCGCGAACGCGTTCTTTTTAAAAGTTCCTTCCCCAACACTGCCGACCGCCCTAATTAGCTTAATTAATTAAAGCGACAAACTAATTAAAATTCATATTTTGGCTATTTTCACCGATTTTGATATAAAAAAAATACTTCTCAATGAATGACTCCAACCTTTTAACGAAACTAAAAACAAAAAATGTGGTTCTGGTTTAAATCATCATAATTAAATTGCTTATAGTTATCATAGCATTTTTGATAAGATGCCTCCAGCATCGAATTAAAATCAAATGATTATTGTTTTGATGGTTGACCATTCAAGACTGATAGCTTGGATTACCTGTGAAGAAACTTCACAGATGTGCCATCGCCTTAATAAGCCTTATTAATTAATGTTAAGCTG
Organism: Sweltsa coloradensis; assembly: GCA_024449915.1. Classification (NCBI taxonomy): domain Eukaryota; kingdom Metazoa; phylum Arthropoda; class Insecta; order Plecoptera; family Chloroperlidae; genus Sweltsa; species Sweltsa coloradensis. Next base: position 1,790 of record JAMZAV010011661.1, on the reverse strand, counting down.
ATGACAAATTAATTTTCCCCTTTTTTCACAACCTTCTAAATATTGGATACAAATTATTAACATTATGACATTTATTTTTGTGATAAATGCGTTTCAAACAGAGCGAGCCGTCATCTAAATTGTTAGCGAATTTCTACACACACTGAAACATTCTAAGCCATGCTTCTTGCAATTGCACCTCAAGTTCGAACACTCTACTTTACAATTACATCGTATTGTTGAGAGAAGATACGATGCATGTCGGTAAGGCACAGGTACAAAGCTGTTTTCTGAAAGAGTTCATGCAAATTTCAAATGATCAAGACGAATATTCCAAGCCAAAAACTTGTACTTGAGGAAGTAAGATGTGCTGATGTAGGTGGCAGTGTCTCACGGCTGGATAAACTTTTTAATTCAGTTATTACGTTTCTGACTTAACCTTCTTATTCGTAGTTTCATTGAGTGTGGTTTGCCATTGCGTTTTCCCCGCTTCAAAATCTCATTTATTGTAGAAATGCTATTGTTGAAACACCTGAAGGCATTTTTTTGTATCAAATTCAAATTTCTCAATGTTAAACCGTTACCAATCCCCCAAACATGTTTTAAGTAGGGACGAATCCAGTTATGCATGTATGACTGGTGAACAACAGCACACTTCAGACCTAGCTTGGTGTTGTGTACCACTATACATATCCAATAGCCTGTTTAGTGTAACAGAATTTCAATTCTGATTGAAGATGAGTTCATAGCAGGAGTTTTCAGGTTGAAGTGGTATCATATAGCAGCACTGGCAAGTCGCTGTTATCTCCAATAAGTGTGGTGTACTCAATGATGGCGTACTCTACTGCAATGTTGAATTCAGACTTTTCATCCCGCGTGGGGCTATTTAAGATCCCGGGGGTAAAACACAGGGTCCAAGTAGGGGGGGTTTGGGGGGCCGTGCCCCCCGACAATAGCGCCGCAGCCGAAAATTTTGAAAATCAGGTTTTTAGAGTGCGTTTTTTGTGTTTTAGAAAAAAGTTGTGGTCTGAACGCAACTTTACCCAAAAAAAGGAGTAGTTTCTTGCTGTGTGGACGCTATAAAGTTCTAAATATCCGCTAGATACACAAAACGGACATTTTAGCACCGGAAAAAAAAAACAATACAATATTTCCAAAACAGGCGTGAAAAACTGTTGTTTTTTTTACCAATCACATCACGATTGTGTAAAATTCGACTAATAGGAATTGCAAGTATCAGTGTTAAGCCTAATCTACACGGAAAACTGCGTTGACCCCTCCTTTTACAGGATGCCTACGCATTTTGTTACTTGATATTTATAATAGTGTTTTCGCATCGAAAAGTACACCGACCATTAACCCAACATACTTGACTGTATCAGTCGTGCAAGCGCATATCCTCTCAAGGCGCGACTGCGAGCCAACATACAAAACAAGACACAATTGGGAATTCCCTTAACAGAAGTCGGAGCCCTTCGAATGACCATACATTTACAAATCTAGTTCTTGGCCTCATGAGTTGCCCACACATTTTTCGTAGTGTCTGCCTATTTGATTACAGTTACAAACATAAACCTTAACAACCTTCAAAGCAATATGTTCGTCGAGAGAAAAGAAGAAAGAAAGAAAAAAAAACCACAAAATTTCTATTTTCACGAAAAATAATTATTCGATTGCGCTCAAATTTCACAAGGATATCTTAATACATAAAATCAAGGTTCTGTAAAAAAATCATTAAAATCGGATTAAGCATGTAGGTGTTATAAGTAAAATTAAATTTCAAAAAAAATCGAAAAAAATCGTTAAAATTG
>JAMZAV010011660.1:0-16154 GCA_024449915.1 Sweltsa coloradensis | reverse complement strand
TAGAAGTGTCCACAAAGCACACAGGTTTACAATTATTGACCAATATTTAAATATCATTTTGTAAGGTTGGTGCTTCATTTTGTTTTATAGAATTTATTTCAATTACTCTATTAAGTAAATATAGACACAAAAGCGAGATTCACTTGTTAAATACTGATTCTCTGGATAATGGCATTCTGTTTCATAATTTTCAAATTTTGTATTACATCATTGAAATTAAATTACTGTTTGACATTAGCTTTATTTTATGGCTTGGTATCCAGTGTGGCTGTAATGCCTTGGTACAATTTTAACACTGTTATCTATTTTATATTGATGCAATCAAAGAACCTGGATAAAAGTCTCATGCGTTGTTTATACACAAATATACGATCACTTACACTTGGCTTCAATTTACAAGTTTGAGTTTACAAGTATATGATAACAAATTTAATTACACTCACCAGAGTTTGTGCTTGAATATAAAGCTGAGTCGGCGTTTGACCTTTGATACTGACTTGCTAAAAGCTGAAGGAAGCAGTGTCCGACTGGGGAATTGAGCTTTCTTTTTACACTAAATTCTGGTTACATTTTGGCAGCACGATTGATGTAATGGACAGGCAATTTTACTGAAGCCGTCAATTAACTTGCGATTGTAGTTGGCTATACCTAAAAACCTATGTACTTCTTTGACTTTTCTGGGTACTTTAAATTCCTTGACGGCTGAAACTTTATCTTCGTCTGGGAATATTCTCGTGCACTAACGACGTGTCCTAATACCTAAATTGTTTGGTAAGCATACTTGCATTTTGATGGTTTCAGTTTAAGACTGAACTCACGTAATCTTTGTAACACATGTTCTAGGCGAATTAGAAAGTCGACAGAAGTTTTTGCAAAGGTGATAATATCACCGAGGTAGATTAAGGCTTCTTTAAAATTAATATTCCCTAGTACTCTATTGGCTAATCTTTGAAAAGTGCCTGGTGCCTCAGGCAATCCAAATGGAAGGACATTAAAGTGGTACAATGATTATGAGGTCACGAAGGCCGAGTACTTTTTGGACTCCTCATCAAGCGGGACCTGCCAGTATCCCGACTGCATGTCTAATGATATGAAGTACTGGGTTCCGCCTAGATGGCTTAACAAATCATTGATCACAGTTACGAGTCTCCTATGGAATGGGCATTTTTTCTATAATCTATGGCAAATCTATGACTTCCATCCGGATTTTTAACTAACTCCACTGGTGATGAATATTCACTGTTTGAGCGCGATATCACGCCATGATCTAACATTTCTTTGACTTGAGAGTGTCAATAATCTCTTTCTCGTGAAATGACACGCGATAAGGACCTGTTTTAATTGGTACATCATCTTTAAGACGAATTTAATGCACCGCTGCATTTGTTGTAGTTAGCTTGGATAATTGACTTGCAAATCTATCCCTGTATCGTGTTAACAACTTTTTTATTTCATGCGATTGCTCCACTTTCAAATTATCACTTATATATATATATATATATATCAGGTTCTACGTTGTCCTTCTCCACCATGACAGTCATGGTGTACCTAGAAATATAGTTTGAGGGTGGTTTGATTGATTTATAAAATTCACATATGTCTTATGTTTCCCATGCAGGGGTCTAGTGCTTATGTCTATTTCCTTCTGCGTTATAAGTTTAGTGTTTCTTATGAATTTAACCGTGTCCTTGTCGTCTCGATTAACCTCTGCTAACATGGTGCTATTTGGACTTATTCTAACATCTTCACTATTCTTCCATTTCATAGGCTGGGTTTTCCCAAGAATATCCCCGATCAAAACTAGAGGGTTAACCATTTCCTCTGATAGTGTGGGGGTGGTTATCTTGAATAAGTTCATTAACCTTTGGTTGGTCGCATAATTTATTTGCATGTTTAATTAATTCACTCTTCTGTTCATTTTGAACTAATTTGGTAAAAGTGTTAAACATTTAAATGTTTCTGCAATTGCAAAGGGGATTAAAAACTTTTTTGGATCCCACCATTAATGTGAGTGAATTATTGTTGTAATTAATTTGGGCTTGAAACTTTGTTAAAAAGTCCATCCCTATCACCACCAAAGGTGACCTTTGGTTAAACATTTTTACATAGTTATGTACAAATTTATGTTCATCAAACTCCACTTATATATCAGATTCTTATCTGCTCTTAATGGATGTCCTGATATCGACCACAGCATTGGTGCTAATTCAGTATTTCTTAACTTATTATTAACATCTAACATTTTATTATGTATATGTGACACTGCCGCTCCTGTTTCTACAATTATTGACACATTTTTATGTTAATTTATATCTCCAACTACCTGGTATTTTTTTCGCCCCTTTTAACATTGTTTCCATTGGCAACCTTTCCTCCTTAATTATTTTACAGCCATTCTGCTTACTTGAATGTAGTAAGGTCGCCCCTCTTAGTTTCCCGGTAATGCCTGGCAATTAACATCTGTAACCGCATGCGGTATGACCGATTCGCTTGCAACGTCCGTATATGGGCTTTCCCCTAGTCGTAGGTGAATTTATAGGGTTATTGTAACCTCTTGCACTAGGCATAGGATCTCTCCCGGCATTCCCGTTTTGTGGGGGCTTAAAGTTTCCAAATTGACCCCCGGATTGACTTGGTTCCCCAAAATTTCTGTTATCACGGTGTGGTCCCTTGTCCCTGGGTGGGTTTCCTCCAATATTTCTAATATGGTTGGGTGGACCCCTATCTCTGGGTGGACCAAAATTTTCAAAATGTCTATTATGGTTGGGTCGACCCCTATCTCTGTGTGGGTGCCTAATGCCTAATGTGTTACCTGGGTTATCATTATTACCGGCGTAGGGTCTTCCCTGACTGTGAAACAATTGGCATTGTCTAAAGTTGTCCCTATTGTTGTCCTGTTTTTCCTGTTTAATAACCTTCTGTACAGTTTGCTCTATTTTTGTGAGCAAGTCCTCTTCTATTGGCTGAGGTGAGGGTGAGTAGTTAAAGTTGCCCTTAGTCATGGGGGTATTACTACGATGGCGGATGCATTTGGCGATCTCTTGTCCCAGTGGTTCCCTATTATGAGACTCGCGTTTTGCAATAATTGCATGTGTTCTAGTACTTGATCTGAAGTAGTGAAATTGAAAGGTGCCATTCTGTTGTAACACGGCAACATCCCTCTAATAACCTGATCTTTCTTTTCTAGTTCTGTCATTGTTTTATTGACTTTGTTACACTAGTCGATTTTATCAAAGAAATAGGTTGTAAATGCTTTATGCTTTTGTTGCACTTGGTTCCCTAACTTAATCTCGCTATTTTCTTTATTTCCGATTGGTTCAAAAACTTGCTTTAACAGGGCTAACACCTCTTTGGCTGAGTGTTCAGGCTGTATGGTTGGGTCGACCCCTATCTCTGTGTGGGTGCCTAATGCCTAATGTGTTACCTGGGTTATCATTATTACCGGCGTAGGGTCTTCCCTGACTGTGAAACAATTGGCATTGTCTAAAGTTGTCCTTATTGTTGTCCTGTTTTTCCTGTTTAATAACCTTCTTTACAGTTTGCTCTATTTTTGTGAGCAAGTCCTCTTCTATTGGCTGAGGTGAGGGTGAGTAGTTAAAGTTCCCCTAGTCATGGGGGTATTACTACGATGGCGGATGCATTTGGCGATCTCTTGTCCCAGTGGTTCCCTATTATGAGACTCGCGTTTTGCAATAATTGCATGTGTTCTAGTACTTGATCTGAAGTAGTGAAATTGAAAGGTGCCATTCTGTTGTAACACGGCAACATCCCTCTAATAACCTGATCTTTCTTTTCTAATTCCGTCATTGTTTTATTGACTTTGTTACACTAGTCGATTTTATCAAAGAAATAGGTTGTAAATGCTTTATGCTTTTGTTGCACTTGGTTCCCTAACTTAATCTCGCTATTTTCTTTATTTCCGATTGGTTCAAAAACTTGCTTTAACAGGGTTAACACCTCTTTGGCTGAGTGTTCAGGCTGTATTTTATTATGAAACCATTTGAAGGCTGTCCCCTCTAAGTATAATTTAATGTTCCTTCTTTGCTCTGTGGCGTTCCATTCATTTAAGTGTCCATTCACCTCTTTAACAAGTTAGTCTTTATATCAAATAGAAACATTAAAACTAAGAAGTTTGTGTATATTTCCTAACCTACGTCAATAGGGGTCTTTAAATTCCTCGCCACGCTCAAGAAAAGTGACGTCACTGTTCTGAAGCTGGCGATGTGTTGCAACACAGCACATCCACTAGCGATGTGTAACGCGCGTGGCAGGTCACTGTCTATGTGTCAAAATAGTCTGTTCTACTAAAACCAAAGCGAAAGACCTACATTCACAATCACTAACAATACATAACACTGGTCAACAACACTTGTTTTGAAAAACATACTGCTAATTAAGTAGCCATGGGATAGCACCAGTTTTAGTAAAAACGTTAATGTCAGGGTTGCCAGTAGTAAGTAACGAACATTCGAACCGGGGACCTCCCGAATAAGTCTCGCGTGTTACACTTGTCACAATACTATTTATTATAATGCACCACAACCTAAGATAAACAATATTATATTAGTGACTCTGACTGTATACATACCTCATCTCATTATTACAAGTAAAATATACTAGTATTGAGGTATATGTATGATAATACAATACAATGTGAAAAAGTATGAGTAAGGTTTTAGGGCAGTGTTTGCGTTAACTATCGTTTTTCGAGTAGATGCAGGCTGGCACATAATATAATAGAACCATTCCAAACACAAACATAGATGAAAAATCACCGTCAAGAGCATATTATTGGACAACAGACAAAGAATACTGGCATAAGCATTAAATATTTATCTTTCAACTGGTAGCCCGAGGGTGGGGGTGGGGGTGGGGGACACTTGCGTATATCTAACAAGTCGATTGTTGAAACACCAGAATTTCATAATTTCGCAATAATCATTCGATACTTGTGCTAATGGAATGCCTGACCTCAGTGTTGAATCCAGCTATGATCCCGGGGGGGCGAAGCCCCCCCGGAAACTGTCATTCGCCCCCCCGGGAATAAATTGACTACATGCACTATATATTATATTCCTTCATTTTCCAAATAATGTCACTGCCGTTTTTGAAAGGGCACGAACATAATATCGCTTTGAAGGTTGTTAAGGTTTATGTTTGTAACTGTAATCAAATAGGCAGGCCCTACGAAAACGTGTGGGCAGCTCACGAGGTCAAGAACTAGATTTGTAAATGTATGGTCATTCGAAGGGTTCCGACTTCTGTTTAGTAAATTCCCAAAATATGTCTTCTTTTGTATGTTGGCTCACAGTCGCGCCTTGAGAGGATATGCGCTTGCAGGACTGATACAGATGCAGTATGTTGGTTAAATGGTCAGTGTACTTTTCGATGCGAAAACACTGTTATCATCAGGTAACCAATGCGTAGGCATCCTGTAAAAGGAGGGATCAAACGCAGTTTTTCTTGTATATTAGGCTAAAAAGTGATACTTGCTTCTTATTAGTCGAATTTCACAAAATCGTGCCGTGATGGGTAAAAAAATATAATATATATTTTCACCCTGTTAGGAAAATATTGTATTTGTTTTCGTTTCTAATATAACCGTTTTATGAATCTAGCGATTTGAAGGTTAAATCTAGCGGATATTTAGGAACTTTTAGCGTCCACAAAAACTACACAATAATAGTAGGGTCATTTTCGACACTTTTGTGACCGTTGAGAGACAATGACGATTTCTCAACGGATTTGTCCTCTAAGAAGGTTTTATAAAAAATTTAGCCCCCATGCCCCTCGCGAAAGTGTGGGCATACCCCGCCAGGGCCCAAAATCCAATATGGCGGCCGTTTACCACATCTGACACTATCTTTGCAATGGTTTAGCCTAGAGTATCGCGTAGTATGTGGTTTTTATGGTTTTGAGGGTCGAGGAATTCGTTTCTGAAGTCGGTTTGACGATTAGACCCATTTTTTAAAGCTTTGAATCCAAGATGGCCGTCGATTTGCAGCTTGGAATAGCCAGTTTCTCGAAATCGTAGTAGAACTTTCATATAAGACTCGAATGAAAGCCCTGTTCACATAATTTTGAATAATTGACAGAAGAGCTCTCAGATAGTGCTCATAAATCTAATAATTGGTCAAAACTTCAATAATAATACGAAAATATGTGCTCCTTTTATAGACAATTTAGCGATTTTCTAAAGTGCTGTGATAAGAGTGGCTATGGCACATGAATTGAGAGACAATGACGATTTCTCAACGGATTTGTCCTCTAAGAAGGTTTTATAAAAAATTTAGCCCCCATGCCCCTCGCGAAAGTGTGGGCATACCCCGCCAGGGCCCAAAATCCAATATGGCGGCCGTTTACCACATCTGACACTATCTTTGCAATGGTTTAGCCTAGAGTATCGCGTAGTATGTGGTTTTTATGGTTTTGAGGGTCGAGGAATTCGTTTCTGAAGTCGGTTTGGCGATTAGACCCATTTTTTAAAGCTTTGAATCCAAGATGGCCGTCGATTTGCAGCTTGGAATAGCCAGTTTCTCGAAATCGTAGTAGAACTTTCATATAAGACTCGAATGAAAGCCCTGTTCACATAATTTTGAATAATTGACAGTAGAGCTATGACTTCTGTTTGAAGCACAACTTTCACAATAACATCTCTTAATTAGACTACAATCATTAGTGCACTCACTACATTCACCATTACTGTTCGTCTGAATCTGTTGACTCTCCACACTCACTTCTCTCATCATCGCTGCCACTATCTTCACCTCTGTCATCTGGACAACCACGAGTTTTGAGCTGCTGGGGCAAGGGGGGTAGGGTGTGGCGCACTGGTCGGCACTTCCCATTTAGAATTTCCCAGCCATGACCAATGGGGGACGGATGATCTAGCAGCTCGTAATGGAGCTGGCAATACACAATGTAATTCGTCCTTTGCACATGGAGATCCAACGAGTCGTCATCAGGTGGGAGTCGAATCGTACTCTTGTTCTTCATTTTGTGCCACTTCGAAGCTCTGGCTTGCGCGCAGGTAGCATCTGCGCTTTCAGCATAGACTTTTGAGAGGACAAATGCTTTCATATTTGCTCTGACTTCGTCCTCTAGCTCCAGACTTCCTCCTGCTCAAGAATATCTTGTAATCTTCTTTGGATAAGAGCTTCTTAGAGCTTCTTAGAGGACAAATCCGTTGAGAAATCGTCATTGTCTCTCAATTCATGTGCCATAGCCACTCTTATCACAGCACTTTAGAAAATCGCTAAATTGTCTATAAAAGGAGCACATATTTTCGTATTATTATTGAAGTTTTGACCAATTATTAGATTTATGAGCACTATCTGAGAGCTCTTCTGTCAATTATTCAAAATTATGTGAACAGGGCTTTCATTCGAGTCTTATATGAAAGTTCTACTACGATTTCGAGAAACTGGCTATTCCAAGCTGCAAATCGACGGCCATCTTGGATTCAAAGCTTTAAAAAATGGGTCTAATCGCCAAACCGACTTCAGAAACGAATTCCTCGACCCTCAAAACCATAAAAACCACATACTACGCGATACTCTAGGCTAAACCATTGCAAAGATAGTGTCAGATGTGGTAAACGGCCGCCATATTGGATTTTGGGCCCTGGCGGGGTATGCCCACACTTTCGCGAGGGGCATGGGGCTTAATTTTTTATAAAACCTTCTTAGAGGACAAATCCGTTGAAAAATCGTCATTGTCTCTCAACGGTCACAAAAGTGTCGAAAATGACTCTACTATAACTACATTATTTTGGTATTGCGTTTAGACCACAACTTTTTTCTAAAACGCACCAAACGCACTCTAAAATCTTAATTTTTAAAATTTTCGCCTGCGGCGCTATTGTTGGGGGACGAACCCCCCTATGTAATACCCCCAGGATCTTAAATAGCCCCCCCGGGATGAAAAGTCTGAATTCAACACTGCCTGACCTAGCGTAGAGACAAGACAAGACAATAAATGAAATGAAATGAAAAGTTTTAAAGGAAATATGACTGTTACAAGTAAACAAAATAAGTCATCGTCAAGACTCAAGATAAGACTGAAAGTGCACGGTGCACCCTATTGGTACGTTATTCACCTTCTCCTACTTATTCGATTGTAAACAGTGACAATGGACGACTGGTGATGGGCGGAGCTTAAAACGATCGATAGGCCAAAGTGTAGAGAGTTGGAATAGATTTTCATTTCCCAAGTTTACGTCTGTTGAACGGCGCAACACTAATCACGCTCTAACTCTTATTCTATTCATTATTTGGACAAAACTTAGGAGGAATATTATTTAGCAAACATATCATTGCTTATAATAGAGATTATTGCGATTTTTTTGACACAGCCGTTAACTTGTTATTACAATGTACGCATCATACATAAAAAATAATCAAAACGACTATAAACTTTCTCAACTTCAATTGACAAAAAACTACTCATCGGATTTCGACAAGACCTCTTTAAAAAATTCATCAGACTGTTTAGACAAGAAATAAATCAACTTCCTAGATAGAAAGTGCACTGAACGAAATTTTACAGCATGGGTTAATATGCAGCGTGCAGTTTTTCACGGCTCATCCGCACGTCAAAAGTGCGTATTTGTCATAAAAACACATACACTGCATATGAACCTATGCTATAAAATTTCGTTCAGTACACTTTCTATCTAGGAAGTTGATTTATTTCTTGTCTAAACAGCCAGATGCATTTTTTGAAGGAGGTCTTGTCAAAATCCGGTCAGTAGTTTTTTGTCAATTGAAGTTGAGAAAGTTTATAGTCGTTTTGACTATTTTTGATGTATGATGCGTACATTGTAATAACAAGTTAACGGCTGAGTCAAAAAATTCGCAATTATCGCTATTATAAGCAATGATATGTTTGCTAAATAATATTCCTCTTAAGTTTTGTCCAAATAATGAATAGAATAAGAGCTAGAGCGTGATTAGTGCTGCGCCGTTCAACAGACGTAAACTTGAGAAATGAGGATTTATCCCAACTCATTCCGCCATGTTGCCTCGTGATGTCAGGAGGCGGGTAAAATTCTAGTCGTCAATTGACTGCTGTGCTCCATATACGAGATTACAAGATTGTATAGGCGTATTTGTATTTTGCTTTGTGTGAATAACAGATGTACATTGTTATGTAAATCAATCCAGACCTTACCAAATCCATCTCAGCCGGGTTGGAGAGATGCACATGTGTTTTGTTTCGACCTAATTTAAACTGGTATCAATTATTTCCCCCACCCTCCTTCAAAGCTTTTGCGCGTTAAGTGTCCCCCCAAAAAAGATGCGCAGCCTTTTTAAACCTGGCACTCTCCCGGCCGACTCGTGCACTGTTGCCACGACGATAAGTGGGGAAGATAAAGGAAAAATTTCTTGCACATTCAACAAAATTTTAGCTTACTACGATTATTTGTGGTTAATAATTTGCTGTAAATGGAGTCTAGTTAGGTAAATAGATAACTGTGTAAACCTTACAAAAGAGGTGAACGACCCTTAAAACATTATGGCTTTTTTTTTTTTATAAATTCTGCAAAATCTTAAATTTGAAGCCCCTAAACACAATTGTTCATATCTAATAGGTCGGCTTATTGTGGGTGGCATCACGTGATATTGAGCGGATTTATCCTCATCAGAATAATTTAATTGTCGCACAAAAAGTTCGGGTGTTGAACTTTTGTTGGGCGTGCCTAAATTGCTTTTTATAATATTAGGCATTGTGGGTGGATTTGGTGCTACACTGCTAGGTGTTTCTACACTGCTAGCTGGGCTAGATTTAGGTGCTATCAATGGGTCAATTACCTCGTTATCAATTGTTCCTGAATTATTCGCACTATTCCATGTATTTGCCTTATACCCTGAGGGACCTGGTGCAAACATATTTTCGCAATTTATATTATGTTCGCTTGTAGCTGAATAATTTGAGTTTTACTAAAAAAGGGTTTACCTTATCATCAAAATTGTCATTTTTAAAAAAAATTAAACTTATCAATAAATTGCAATTTTTGGGGGATTATTTCTATGTGTTTTTAATAATCCAGATTTTTTTTTCTGCAATTATAGTCTGATTTATGTCATTGAATCGATGGATGTGTAGTAATATAATATGCTACTACTGTGTGATCTTTTTTTTCAAAAACATTTTTGTCGAGAACAATTTGGGGGAAACAATTAGATATTTTGGGATTTAAACGATTCGTTTGGGAACGAGTTTAACAATTTTGATTGGGTAAAAATTTCGTCTTTTTAACTGAGACTTTCCCCGGGGGCAAAAAAAAAAAGAGGGGGCCCCCATCTTTTGGACTTTTTAAACTAAAAAATTTTTTAAAAAAGTTTTTTGCCGATTTAAATTTTAAAGTACTGTTGAAAAAGGAAATTAAAAGAGCTAAAAAATTATATACCAAAAATTTTTCCCGAAAGCTAAATTTTTTTTTAGGTTATTTTTGGGTTTGATTTTTTGGGAATTTTTTAAAACGATTTTTTCAGGGCACAATTGGTAAAACAACTATGTTTGGGGGTGTCAATCAATTCGTTAAAAACCCGTGTTTAAAACAATTTTGGGGGAAAAATTTTCGATTTTTTTTTTTTAGCCCTTCTCATGGCAAAAAACAAGATGGTACCCCCAATGAAATTTTTGATTTGGCTTTATATTAAAATTTTTAACCCGTTTTTTTAATTCACGTGTACCTTTAAAAAATGTAAGGGAAAAGGAAAAAAACTATTTATTTACATTTGTAGAAACTTAATGGTTATGTTAAAAAAATTTAAATTTTTTACCTTTCCCTCGTCATCATCATGGAACTTATCCCGGGCATATAATATCTGAAATGACCATATCGGTTTTGAATCTGTTTGGCTTTTTTATCCTTTAGAATATTTTTTATGAATAAATTGAGTCATTATTTCTATTTTCCGACATATAAAACCCGAGAAAATGTTTTTGAAGGGGACGGCAGTTGTAAATAAATTTTAATATGCATCGAGTTTTTGATTTTGATTTTTTAAAAAACACATTTTCGAAGACACAAAAATTGAGGGGAAAAGAATTATGTTTTGGGTTACCAATCGTTTTCTTATGAAAAAAAACTTAAAAATTTTTGATAAAGGGACCTGTCGCAAAAAAAAAAAGGGAGGGCCCGCCGTTTTTTTTTTAACTTATATATTTTTTAAGGAAATTTGCAAATAAATTTTTCCAAAGGGAAAAGGGAAAGGGATTTTAAAGTAGCAAACAATTAAAACTTGCAAATTTTTACGAACTCCCCGGGAACAAAACCGAATTTTTGGGAAACTAGGCCGGAAGCGTTTGGGTCAGGTTTTTTATTGCCACGCTTTAAATGTGCTGTAGGTCGCGCTCCAAAAAAGTTATGACAGCCCAATTTAGGGGTAAAATGGGGTCCAAAAAGCAAATGGGTAAATTGGGGTAGTGCCCCTTAGAAGCGATTTAAAGGAAAGAATGACACAACTATTTCATTCACTGAAATAACTCCCCCCCCCAAAAAAAAAAAGAGTCTTTCCCAAAAAATTTGCAGTCAAATTTTGGAATTATATCAAGTTTTACTTCCCTTTTAAAAAGCCATGGACCACACCCTACTTAAAAAAATTCAAAATGTTTCTTTAGGATAGTAAAATCGAAAAACAGACCTTTGAGTGTTTCAACGGGAAAGGGAAAAAAATAAATCATTGAAGAGGTAATTTATAAAACCCACCAAAAAGATACCACTTTCTGGGTTTAGCCCAAAAATTTGCGAAAATTAAAAGAAAGTTTTTAAAAAAAGGGGGTACGAAGTAGTTTAAAACCTCCAACAAAGGGTCAAATTACCTTAAAATCAAAATTACTAATTGCATCATGGATAAGAGTAGAATTATTGTGAACATAAAGGGTTCAAAAAGGTTAAAGGAGTCCCATGGAATTGTATTAAATGGTTACACCCTTGTGTGGGAAAACGATACATGCATAATTATGCACAACACCACATATTTAGCAGTGTCCGGAGACAAACTAAAAACAATTGCGGGTAGAGAATTGGCTATTTGCCGACCTTATGAGGACAGATTTTTGTGACTAACCAGATACAACTCAGATACTGAACAGGGCCCAGTCTGCCATTGCGAATGTTCACAGGTGCAACAATATCTTAGCTTAGAAAAAATTATGTGTTTAAAATGTCAACCAGGGAAAGCACTATCAATTAGTGAAATAGCCTTTGAAACTTACGTAATAACTAATAACGAATCCCAGAGCCAATTATTTTCAATTGTGAAGAAAACATTACCATAATTGAAAATCCATTGAAAAATCAACCAGGGCCTTGCAATTGCACATTCCCTGTAGATGCAGAGTAAGAGTATGGGAAGATTTAAAAAATCCCTCCCTATTACCCTTGGGGTACTAAAAAATCATTTATTCAACTACTCACGTAATACATGCATCATGGTCAAACTACATTAGTAAAATTATCCCCACCAAACAGATGAAATGCCTGTATTTATAATTTGAGGAATGTTTGAACCACAATTGGACTTGGCAAGTTCCGTTTCTTAATTTAACCCCATCAGAAATTGTTAAAGTCGAACAAAACTGGAAAAAGGGCCCCGAGCAATAACTAAGATTGTAGAACACTCCAAAACCCAAAACCCACAAGTTGGATTTATGTGTGAATACAGCGCTTACCATTAAAAAATTAAAATTTTTATGGAAACGGACGCCCCAGCAGCGGTCTGATTCTGTAAAATCGTTATGGAAGATAACGATCGTTATCCGGCACTTTAGCGACAATTTTGCGTGTCGACTGATTCTGTAAAAATGATATAACGATATCGTTACGGTAGCGATCGCTATGATAACGAGAATGAAAAAGGAGTCGCTATGCTATGCTATCAAGATACGATAAATGGCGGCCGTAGCGACTATTTTACAGAATCAACGATTGATATTTCATATCAACCGTGATCGCTATCGCTATCATAGCGACTATTTTACAGAATCGCACTGCAGGATAGCTATTGCAACGGCTATTTCGCTTGGTACAGTAAAAGGAGGGGAACTTCCCCCAGGGGAATACCTCGCTTTAGATATAGTTGCTTTACTCTGTATACCTATACGCAGACGATCTGCAAATTTATATACATGTCTCTCCCTCACTAATTAATCAAGCAATTGAAATGATAAACAAAGACCTGCAATCTCTTGCTTTGTGGGCAACTAAAAACGTTTTGCAAATAAACCCCAATAAGTCACAAATCATTATTTTAGGCTACCACAAACTTTTAGCAAAATTAGACCACTCGACAATCGACAACGTTTCTTTAAACGGTACAACAATACCCTTTCAACAACAAGTCAGAAACCTAGGACTTATTATGACTAATGACCTGACTTGGACGGAACATGTCAAACACGTTTGTAAAAAAACGTATGCTGCACTTCACTCATTAAACAGACTAAAAAACTTCTTTCCGACTAAACTAAAAACAATGCTAGTACAATCTCTTATTATTCCCCATTTCGATTACTGCGACGTTGTTTACAATGACTTGACCGAGGACCTGGCTATTCGTCTCCAAAGGGCACAAAATTCCTGTGTACGATTTATATTAGGAATAAGAAAATCTGACCATATAACCCCGGGTTTTAAGACGCTTGGTTGGGCTAGATTAAAGGATCGTAGAAACCTTCACTCCGTATGCCTAGTTCACAAACTACTTTCAACATCGTCACCGTCTTATCTCGCCTCTAACTTTCAATACCTTCACTCAAACCACATGTTTAATACCAGGTCTAGGTCCGGTACACAACTCTCATTTCCCATACACAGAACTAATCTCCTTGACCACTCATTCAAAATCCACGCTATTCGAACTTGGAATGCTCTTCCGTCTGAAATCAGAGACAAATATATAAATAACTTCTATGCTTTTAAAAGTGCCACTACTTCCTATTATTCAAATTCTTAACTGTACAAACAATAAGTGATATCAAAACACTCAAACAACCCAAATAATGAAAATAAATTACGTATTAATATGCTCGGTTACCTGTGTTACTCTATTTACTTTACGAGGACGCCTTCTTTGTTACTGTAATGAAACTGTATGAAAGCGATGGATGAATGCGGAGAATGAAATGATAGCTAAATTGTGTAAATTGTTTATCATAATTTCAAATGTTTATGTTTTTAGTTAATTATGTGTAATTTTCATTTGGCCAATTACTTTGTGTTCAAATTATCTATAATTTTCATAAGCCTTCATTATCATTTGTATTATTATTATTAGTTGTATTAGGTTGGATGGAAGATAAGGCTTCACTAGCCTTAATCCCGCCTTACAATAAAGACCCTTATCTATCTATCTATCTATCTATATTTGGTGTAATTATTACTATTGCCTGGATAGCATGATTATATTACGCTAGGGAGTTAAGGGAATAAAGAGCTACCACAAGGAAAGTAAATGTAAAAAGATTCAAGAGAAAGAAGTACGGGACGCTTGTAAAGCAAGGAGACAATTAGAGGAAAGGGAGTCATTGATAACCCCTGATGTGAATCACACAGTATCTCCCATAGAGGAGGCTACTGTTCGCTTCTCCAATGGAGATATAAAACGGGTGTTGATACCCATTCCAGGTAGTAGGGCTACCAGACACTTAAATCGTGGAAATAACGACCCAGAAAATAGGGACATGCTAAATTAAATACGTAAAATTCCTCGATAATTTTACGAGATTGAAATTGCTAAAATAGGTTCATGAGTAATGGAAACTAGCAGTATAAAAAAATTATGCGAAAATGCACAATCTGCAAGTAAAACGGAACTATGGACAGTGCATACTCTAATTATTTAGTTCTAAACAAACAGTTAGGTAGGAAGTGCAGTTTGTTTTAGTCATAGATATCTCAACACCTATAGAAGGGTAGATTGGCAGTCAGTCAGTGGTCCACTTCCGTAACAATTAGAAGCCATCTTGAAATCCCAGCTCAGTTTGTAAGTAAATGGGAGCGATTTGTATCACAAATATTTTTAAAGATGGCCGTCAGTTTGTCAGCAGAGCATCCTAGCGTTTAACATCGAATGATTACTAAATTCCCCTTTGCAATACTTCTTAATTGTTTCCGGTTTTGTTCATTCCTTCTGCACAAGCTTAAAACATATCAACAATCCAGAAATAACATTATGCGTAAAAAGCTAAATTAAACGCACGCAATCGCCGATCTGATTTAGGGTTTCCGGCGCTTCATTTGCTAAACGCTCCACCTGTTCTTGGGTATTAAGACTGCTAATCATCTAGCTATATATGGTGTTCCAATATCTACTGTTTTTAGGAAATGCACCCCAGACTGTCCAGAGAGAGTCAATATTTTAGACAACGCCTGTCCCGTGACTAATTTAATTTAAATGGTATTTGCTTTACACCGCATATGAAGTTAAGGTACTCAAGCTTCTTCCCTGAACTTCAAAGTTCATGGCAACGATAGTTGAAGTGAAGGACTGGTTGCTCTGTAGTCTCTCGGTCCTCCTGCTCCTACTGTTACCCATTTTTTCATGCCTTCCCACATGCTGGTCAGACACTCTGGGAACGCGACGTGCTGGTCCGCGAGCTTGGACCTGTAGTCCTACTCGGGTTCCTGCTGCTCAGACTTGTACACATGTTTCATGCTTCCCACGTGACATGGGGTCCTGACGCACTGTGGACGAGACCGTGCTGGTCCGCGAATCTGATCTGTGTCTACGGTTCCTAACTGCTCAGACTTTAACACATGGTTTCATGCCTTCCCACGTGACATGGTCAGACGCCACCTGAACAGAACGTGCTGGGCCGCAGCTGGCCTGTAGTCTCTCGGGTCCTGCTGCTCAGAGCTTGTAACACTGTGTTCATTGCCTTCCACATGACATGGTCAGACAGCACTGGGACCGAGAACGTGCTGGTCCGCGAGCTGGACCTGTAGTCTCTCGGTCCTACTGCTCAGACTTGTAACACCTCTTCCCCACATGGACATGGTCAGACGCACTGGACGAGAACGTGCTGGTCCGCGAGCTGCAGCCTGTAGTCCTCTCGGGTCTACTGCTCTGACTTTTAACACATGTTTCATAGCCTTCCCACATGACCATGGTCAGACCACTGGGAACGATAACGTCTGTCCACAC